>PVJS01008664.1:0-52484 GCA_004027185.1 Glis glis
TCCCCTCTTTCTCCTTCTCACCCATATGGCACCTGGCCCAGGTAACCTGCTTATTTATGTGCACGTTTCACTTTGTATGTTGAAAGCTCTAATGCTTAGAATACATTGCATTCTCTGCTTTTTCCTCCTTGAGTCAGAAACTGTGTGGTGCCTTTTTCCAAAGAGAAGCAAACAATATGATGCTGAATTTAACCAATCTGACCTCAATGCAATGCCTCTTTGTTCAGTCATTTTCCATTTCCTAAATCAACTTTAGCAAGTTCCCCTGATTATTTATAAGATATACTTCACTAATAAGATGCATACACCTGTGGGCTTTTGCACAGATCTCACAGATAAAACAGTAGCTCTTAAGGAATAGATTAGGAAGGACTGATCACTTTGTCACTGATACATATTTATTAAAAATAAGCACTTTATGAAATTTAGAAAATTAAACTAGCCCCTGCTTTAAGGGATAAATCAAAGAATTATTTTAGGAACGTATGGATTTGAAATGCTTTTTAAATCTTATTTCATTAATATGATTACCACTCAAAATTAAGTTACATAGAGTATCTCAATTTGTTGCTCATGGGATATGATCACTCTTAGTTTAAAATTACATTATACTCAGGAAAGCTTCAAACTATCAGGTTAGCTTGTTTGGCAGATTGTTAGATTAATCCTCTAATTCACTGTAATATCTATTACAATTTTCAAAAGAATTGGCTATAATGAATTAGAGAGCTAATCTCAACAATTTATCACTCAAATGAGGTTATCACACTTAGCAGAATATCAAGACTGCCAGTGTATTACTAACACTTTCTTATTAAAATATATATTCTATATTATGCCTTATCATATTTTAAAATGGATTTAGAAATATGCTAAGGAACAAATATATTATAAAATAGAAATTAATTATAATCAGCTTGCTTAAATTATATCTGTGAAGTTTTTACAATCTTCATAAATAGTTAATAAAATAGTATGGTATATTGACAAATACAGAACAATGGTATGCTCAACCTCTAAAATTTTATATATTAGAAAATCTAGAAACAATTGAAAACTAGACTTTTTTCCTATGTGAGCATAGTTCAGTCAAAATAACAATAGTAGTGAGTATTAATATATTTTAAATAGCAATGGGAACATTTAACTGAAGTTTTTTTTACTTTAAATTCTTAAATAACTACTTGCTTAGAATTTGTGAATTTGAGAGATTTGTTGGCAAACCCAGAAGACTAAATTATAAAATTGTATGTTACCAAGACATTCAGTGAAGAGAAAATGACATGTTGGGCATGGTGGCACCTGCCTGTAATCTCAGAATTTGGGAGAATGAGACCTGAAGATCACAGGTTCGAGGCCAGCCTCAGCAACTTAGAGCCTCAGCAACTTAGTGAGACCCTGTTTCAAAATAAATAAAAAGAGTTGGGTTGTAGCTCAGAGGTAGAATGACCTTGGGTTCTATCCCTAGTACCAAAAATGAATGAAGAAGGAAGGAAGGAAAGAAGGAAGGAAGGAAGGAAGGAAGGAAGGAAGGAAGGAAGGAAGGGAGGGAGGGAAGAAGGGAGGGAATGGCAAAATGAACAATAAAAAATAGAACTAATGTTGATTCAGGTCAAAATAATATATTTAAAACCCCATGTTTTAGGAATCAGCATTGATTCATCAGAGAGGTAAGTTTACTATGTTAATTTGTACCAGATTATACATTATTTTCTGATAAAAATTTTTTTTTTTTTGCGGTACCAGGGATTGAACCCAGGGGCGTTCTACCTCCGCGCTACACCCCCGGCCCTATTTTTTTTTTATACTTTATTTTGAAACCGGGTCTCACGAAGTTGCGGAGGGCCTCACTAGGTAGAGAGAGAAAGAGAGAGAGAGCTGAGGCTGGCCTTGAACCCGGATCCTCCGGTCTCTGCCTCCCAAAGTACTGGGATTACAAGTGTGCGCCACCACACCCGGCCTGATATTTTTATTTATTTGGAACCCCAGTGTTTTCTAAAGTGTGTATATTACCTGATACTTTTCTGATGGAACACCTACCATAGGTGTCTATACCACCTGTAGGGTATAGACTTCTGTTCCTGCAGGGACCACTCTGGATTTTCCCCATTCTCTACAGCTACTCACTCCACATCACCACGGGGAACCCAGGCCTGCCTGTGAGTATCAGCCCGGAGCCAGGGCCTGTTATCCACTGAAGAATGACCTTGAAGCTGCTTCTCTACAGAAAATTTAGATGTTGTGTTTCTATGTGCAATATTTTCCATTCTTTCTGCCAATCAGAATATTATATTGTATACCCAAAATGCTACACAGTTTTATAGTCTGAATGTACTGAGTATTTCTTTGTTTTTACTGGTTTGTTTTCCAGATGGCCCTCCTTCCATGTATTTTCTTTCCTCATGTTTTGTGGTTGTAGATGATAAACCTACATTTGCTGAGACTTCAGCTCTGGAGATACTCTGAAGACTGGGTGGAAAATGTATCCTTGCTTCAATACATGAATCTTTTTATTTTTCTTTTCTCTTGAAGTCATCCAAGTCAGAATTAATTATTCACCCAAGGTCTTTCTAAATCCTAAATAATTTCAGTTAAGTTTAAATCTCAGAGAAAATATGAATACATTTATCTTCTTCTATAGAAACCCAAATTTCAGATGGAAAATTATCTGTGTTCTCTCCTTTGGCCGTAATTTTCCCCCCTAGATCAACAATTTAGTAATCCTGTGTCTGTTCCACATCGCAACTTTTTGCACAGATTTCCAGTGGTCCTTCCAAATTTTCATGAACCCTGGGCTTCCACATAGCTGTTAAAATAAAATTTTATATTATCAGGGATAAACATATATTCTTTGATATCTTCAGCACTAAGTTACTGAGGTCAAGTTTCATTTTTGGTCTCTGTAGGATGCCTTTCTTTTCTTGGCAGATAGTTATGGATTTACACTTTAAAAAAAAAGAATCCAATATATTTGGGTGTTTAGTAGCTCAGAGTAGCTAGACTCCATAAGACTAGAAATGTTATCGTGGGTATAAGTCTGTATTCTCAAACTCACATATAAAAGGGCTATCCACATCTCTTCTTTTCCTTTAAGAAACTTTAAAATAACTATGAAATTTTCTATCTAGGTTGGTGACAGTTTCCATCCCAGCCAAAAGTCAGGAGGGAAGGAGAAGGGAGGCCGTGAAAGTCCCTCCACACTTATACGGTGCTCATGCATCACAGATGTCCCTTCAGCTATTACTCAAAATTCTTCCTTGGTCCCAAAGAGACATTTATTCTGTTTCTCTCAACACCTTCATCTCTGCACTTCTAGTGTCATGATTGAAGCCACTGATGGAACAAGTTGATTCTCCTTAAATGTACCATACTGTTGTCAAGTCAAGGACTGATTTTGCAATTTGGGGGATCCATCAATGGCTTTTAAAATTCACTTGTAATTAAATAAAAATCTCCTTCCTCTAGTCTCCAAGGAAATGTATCATCAGCCTCTTGCCTATCTCTGGGGATTGAATGAACAGGCATTCTACCTCTGAGCTACACCAACACCCTCCCCCCCTGCTTTTTTTTAAACAGGGTTTCACTAGTTTGTTGAGAGTCTCGCTAAATTGCTGAGGCTGGTCTTGAACCTGTGATCCACCTGTCTCACCCCCCCCCCGCAAGTACCGAGATTACAGGCATGTGACACCACACCCAGCTTTACCTATCTTTCAAAACTGAGTCATTATTCTGCCCCTTAGATTGTTAAGATCCAGGAACTAGCCTGTTCCTAGATCATGCAGACTCATTCTTACCAGACATCTTTGATATTTATTTAAAGGATAGCTTGATTTTTTAATTGTTAACTTCCTTAATTTCTCAAATGTGTAACTGGCATTTTGACCACTATATGGTGAAATGTTTATCTGATACTTTACCATTTTTAAAAATTTATTTTATTACTGCACTGCAATTATACATCATAGTGACGTTCAATGTGATAAACACACACATGTACACAGAAATTTGTATATTTCCCTCTACATCCACCTTGCTTCCTGCTTCCTCCCACACAAGCTAGTGAGATTGGTAATAATACCTTCACATATTGCCATAGCATTATTTGAACTCTTTCCAATTCTTTTATGAATTTACTCATATAGTTGTATGTCTTTTTTCTTGTGAATTTTATACTGCATTACTTTAATCAATCTGTGACTTCATTATACCAGATATTAACTTATATTTATTCTGCTTTATTTCTTTTTAAAAACTGTATTTTATCCAGAGCTATAAATTACATACAATAGGGTAATCAGATCTTTGTTTTATTTTGTTTTGTATGCTTTTTTTGGAACTGGAGATTGAACCAGGGTCATTCTACTTAATCAGATCTTAATTGCACAACTCAAACACTTTATGACAATATACACTTGTGAAAACCTCCCAGTTGCAGACATAGAACATTTCTATCATCCCTAAAGGTTTTCTCATGGCCCTGCCTAGTCAAGGCTTCCTGCCATTGGCTTTTAGTGTCAATTCTAAGAATCCTTTTCCAGAAATGGTCTTCATTTTCAATAAATATTTTCTAGTGATTTTTTTAAGTTTTATAAGTTTACATTTTAAATGTATGGTCCTAATCCATTTTGATTTTTCACATAAGGACTGAGATTTAGGTTAAGGTTTATTTTTAAAGACTATATGACTTTGATTGCTCTAGCACTATTGTTGCTATTTGTGTCATGGCCTAGAGTGTAGTGTATCCTGGTGAGTGTTCCATACATACTTGAAAAAGCAGTCTGAGTTCTATAGATTTGGGGCAAAATGTTATCTATGTTTATCAGATTATATCTGTTGATTCATTTATTTTTATTTTTACCAATATTTTTCTCTAACAGTCTTAATTGCTGAAAATAGACTGATGAGACTCCCAACTAAAATTGTGATTAGTCTTCTTCTTCTTTAAGCTTTTGCTTCATGTTTTTTGTCTTTGCAATTTAAAGCACACACATTTAAGACGGTAATGTCTTTCAAGTGAATTTATCCTCTTATCAATATGTAAAATATTTCATACTCTTCTTTCCTTTAAACTCTATCTTATCTGATATGAAAAAGATATTCCAGGTTTGTCTTAGCTTATTTGGTTTTGATGTTTTGATTAATTTTTGCATACCATATCTTTTTTCCAACCTTTTATTTTCAAATTATTGGTGTCATTGCATTTTATAGTGAACTTTTTGTAGACCACATAGAGTTGGGTCATGTGTTTTATTTTATTTTATATTTTATTTTTTTTTGCAGTACTGGGGATTGAACCCAGGGGCATTTTACCTCATAGCTACACCCCCAGCCCTATTTTTTATTATTTATTTTGAAACGGGGTCTCACTAAGTTGCGGAGGGCCTTACTAAGTAGCTGAGACTGGCCGCAAACCCGGATCCTCTGGTCTCAGCCTCCCGAGTACTGGGATTACAAGGGTGGGCCACCACTCCTGGCTGGGTCATGTAAACACAGTGAAAACTTCTTTCTTTTAATTAATATCTCTATACCATTTATATTTAAGGTAATTATCGTTATGTTAGAATTTAAGTCTATTGTTTTATTATTATTATTTTTTATTCTATGATTCCTTTTTATTTCTCTTTTACTGTATCTCTTTTACTTGTGTTTCTCTGGGTAACTTAAATATTAAATATTTAGCATTACATCCTGATTTGTTTACAATGTTTTTAGTCTACCCTTTTGAATGATTTTCCTAGTGTTTTTTCTAGATATTACTATGTGAAAATGTCACTTATCTCAGTTGTTTAAGGTATTCCTTCTACCCATATTGAGTATTACATCAAATTATAATTTTTGCCTTAAACATGAAATGTGGTTTAATAGTTCATGAAAAAGGATAGTCTATTGTATTTTCCCCTTATTTTACTCATTATGATATTCTTTGTCTTATGAAATTCCAAGTCTTTCTTCCTCTGTTATAATTTTTCTTTTTATAGAATTTCCTTAAGCTATTCTTGAAGTATAAGCCTGCTTATTAAAACTTTTCATCCTTCACTTTAGATTACCTTTATTTACACATCATAATTCTGAAATATATTTTTGCTGAATGTGGTTGACAGTTTTTTTTTTTTCTTGTTTCACTTGGTTTCAGAGGACAAATCACTTTCCTTCAGTTGATGTTCCCCCATGAGTAATGTGTTTCTCTCTGGCTGATTCCAAGGTACTTCATTTTGTTCTGCTGTTAGTTTTTAGAAGTTTAATTATAAGGTATTTTGGTATGGATTTCTTTGGTATTATCTTACTCAGGACAAAGTCTAGCTTTTGAATCTGCAGTTTTATATCTTTTTCAAAATTTGAGAAGGACTCAGCCATTAATTCTTTGAATAGTTTTTAGTCCCACTCTCTCTCCTGTTGTTCTGGAACTTGGATGATACAAACGTTAGCTATTTTGTTACTTTCTCAGAAAACAACCTTTTTTTTAAATTCTAAAATATCTATTTAGCTTCAGATAAAGTATGTTCCATAGTTAGGTTCACTGACTATCTTCTAACAACTCCACTCTACCAGTGAGCCTGTACAATAAGAGTTTTCTTTCAGTTGTATTTTTCAGTTCCATAATTTCTACTTGATTCTTTTTTACTACTTCTATTTCCTTTATTAATTATTTCACTTGTTTTGAGGTAATTCATAATTACCTTTAGTACTTTTTTGTGGTATCTACTTTGAAGTCTTGCTAGAAAATTATTCATTTCAGTGATAATGTTTAATGATTGTCCTTTCTCATTCACATTGTGATCTTCTTACTACTTGCTATGACAAATATCATGGAACTTTGGATCCAATTTAAGCTTTTTAGTAGGCATTTCTCTTCTTAAGATGTAGTATGAGGACCAAATATATAGAGATCTTAGGCTTTCCTATGGGGTAGACCAATACTATCCTTGCAAATATGGAGCTTCAACTAACATCTTCTAACATCTTCTCATTTCAAAAAATACCCAGCTCCCCAATGGGTATTTATCATAAGTGCCTGTATTGTAAAGGGCCCATGGCACTCAGCATTGTGTCTTCCTCAATTCCCAAGAATCCCTAGGCAGGCATTCTTTCTTCTATATTTCAGGGCCTTCCTAATGTGTATTTTTTAACTTCCTGGTATTTTTAGTTGTAAGAGGGAAGATATGGGACAAATGTGGATATTCCATTTTGGTGGCATCTTTTGTTTATATTAATCAAATATCAGAATATGTGAATATATCCCACTTTTCTCCTAAAGGTTGTTTATAAAAAATTTATGTCCTTAAAACACAATATCACATTAAAAATGTTATGTAGGAGATAAATCTTGAATTACATTCCAGAAACAAAGAGTAGAATATCAGGATCATGTGTTGATACTTTTGTGTGTGTGTGTGTGGTACCGGGGATTGAACCCAGGGGCGTTCTACGTCCGAGCTACACCCCTGGCCCTATTTTTTATACTTTATTTTGAAACCAGGTCTCACGAAGTTGCGGAGGGCCTCACTAAGTCACTGAGGCTGGCCGCGAACCCGGATCCTCCGGTCTCCTCCTCCCAAGTACTGGGATTACAAACGTGCGCCACCACGCCCGGCTATGTGTTGATACTTTTTAAAGCACACTGGTTATCTTCAAGGGGATATGAATCAGATATTATTGGCATTTTGAGACATACAGTAGAGGATAGGTTATGTAGATATAAAATTAAACATTTTTATTCAGTGTTATGGCAATGGGATAGGAACCTTCATTTAAACAAAAGACCTGTGATATCTTACAGTGTTATACAAAGGACATTTGAATGAAATTTGAATGCTGCAATTAGAAATGCAATCAAAGTTCTATTTTGTAATCTTTTTCTTCCTAAAGCTTCAACTGGTACTCCGGAAGGTTTTCCATTCACAAGTTTTTACTGCAGTACCAGGATGACAGAGAATCTTCATTGGGTCTTCTGAGTCGGACAGCTTACCTGAAGATGCTGCCTCTTCACCTGGTGTGTCTGTACCATCAACTTCTGTACCAAGAAAAAAAATAATGAAATAGTGCCCTTTCACCCTCTTCCACTCCTGTCTTCCCAGATTTCCTCAAGCCTTATATCTTCATCTCAATGGGTAAGTTATAGTTTATTACAGGAAATTGCTGTTTTATTGTAAATTTTTGCATGCAGTTTTCCAAGTAACTTTGCTTATTGCTATGTGTTAATGACTTTTCCCTAACATAAACAGAATGTTTATGGTACAACATGCAAACTGTACATTTTACTGTATACAACATGAATTTAACAACCACATTAATTGTTTGATGATCAGGAAGCAAGATTTTAAGCATTTTATGTCCAAACATGATAGTTTGTTACTAGTAAATGTTTTATTGCATTTAGTGATGATTTAGGAAATTGGTTGAGGATTTTGGGTGAGGTATAATGCATTATTTTCCCCCTTAAAATGATAGGGAAAAATTATTCCCTACATTTCTAGTAAATACTTTTATACAGATGTTGAGTTTTTAGAATCAAATCATTTACAGTAAGTGGAAGATGCTTGGATTCTGAAAAAATGTCTTGCAAAAAAAACAAGCAGTTAATAAAATATTACAAAATTTTAAGTACACAGCTGAGCTTATAAGTAAATAAGGTTTCAATATCTAATGGAAACTTATATGCTGAGTTTTAAGGTAAAGTTGAAGTTTGAATGGCTCTGAGAGGGTGTTTTCTTATGTTTGCTTTGGCGGTATTCTTGATTCTTAGAGTTAAGGGATGCAGTGGACAAGAGTTTGAATTTCTTTCAACATGGCAGAGAATGCTTGTTGGTCTATCCCATATACTTTTGCCATTAATCTTAATTGTTAAATCCCAATTTTGTTTGGCTGGAAATGTGCTCAGCTAAATACAAACTTCCCAGCCCTCTTCCCAGAGAGAAATAATGATGGAAACATAAATTCTGGCCAGTGGTTCAAATGGAAGTTATTGAGTGGGTTTTCTGTTAAATTTCTTTATAGGAGTGCGGTTAGGAGTATATTTTCCCCTCTTTCTTCCATGAACAGTGAGCATATGGGTGTATCAGTCACTTGCAATTAGGTAGCCTTAATTATGAGCACCTTGTCTTAAAGCTGACAGAGTGTAAATATAGAAGGAAATTGGGTTCATAATGGATATGGAATCATCATGTCTGTCCTGGCCTAATTGCTTTCATTTTTTTTACCTGAGAGAAAAATTAATCTATTTTTTGTGTTTGCTACTGCTATTTTGGGTTTTTCTGTTATTTATCACTGAAGTTAGTCTTCATTAATATAAATTTGAGATTCCTGAATAAGTCCAGGGTTCTCAATCTTAGATCAAGGCATGCCTAGGATAAAATAATCCCCTTTTCAGTGTAAAATGATAAAACTAAGTATATTTAACATCAAAGTAAGGATTAAAGAAAAACCCATATCCACAAAAAGAAATGATGAAGTTACAGGGTAAAGGAAGAATTCCAGTAGAATATTTTCCAAATGATAGCTAATGAATATTATATAATACATCAAATATTACTTGCTAATGATAATCTAAGACTTGGGGATAATTTTAAATGTAGTAAATTATTTTGTTATAGTTTTACTTATATATCAAAATTTTCAATGGAATGAGAGAAAACAAGTGCTTCATCAGTCTTCATTTAAGAAATAAAAATGGATTAACCTTTCTAGTTTTTTTTTGCAAATGAGTAGAGCATATAAAATTTTTAAATCTTTGATTTTCTAATGTAGTTTCTAAATGTTGCTGCCACATTATTCTAAGCACTTAGAATTTAATATCATGGGATAAACAGTGAGATGAAGTTTTCTCAGAGCAATTTTTTAAAGTGCAACTCATGTGAGCTTAAACCATACTAGTACATAGGAGATCACCATAATATTATTACTCAGATTTTACTAGACATTGACTTACCTTTATAGTCTGACATTTCAGTCACCCAACAATGTCTACTTAAATTGATTTCAGTAACTCCTTATGAAAACATGTCCTAATAAAGTCAATTTTCCTTCCTTCAACCCTGGTCCCTAAATTGATGATGTCCTCTCCCTTGAGCCCCTGTACTAGTACTGCCCAGGGAAATAATTACTCCCTGTTTACTATAAAGATGCAAAATGATGAATGGATCCATCAGTCTATAGTGAGAGAAAACTGCACTATGTTCCAGGAAGCATTGAGTAAAATAGTGACTCTTCAACCAATACACACATTTTGGAAGGCTTTTGCAGTAGCCTAGTAGAGATGATTGTGGCTTGGATCATAATGGAATCAGAGAAGATAAGAGAAGTGGGTGGACACTAATATCCATGTCCTTGAGTCTTACAAAATCCTTTGTAACATGTGCACACTCAGAGATAAAATTGCTCGACTTGGTTTTAGAAGCAGGGATCAGTTTACTCTCCATTCTTCTTAAACATTTAATTTATTTTTGGTATAGTAATTGAGACCTTCAAAAAAGTACGCCATACATTGAGCTAAGCTAATTATAAAGCAGTTAGATGACCAGAGAGCATGGGTATTTCATGACTACCATAAGGCTGCTAAAAATCTAAACCTAGAGATCTAACCTAAGTTTTCTGCACGCTAAGCATGTGCTTTACTATGAGTTATATGCCCCAGCCTATAATGGGGTTCTCAGGGTTTTGCAATGCATGTTTGGCACTGGGGTATAACTGTCTCCTATAATTTTAAGCCCTAGGTGCCTTGTTTGGCTTTTCCTTGTCCTGATACTGAGTGTCATAATGGACATGTATATTTCAGCAAGAAGCATACTGGAAACCAGATTGAGACATAAACTAATAAAGGAAAAGGGATAATTGCAATGATTATTTTAAGTTATTTATATATTATCACTCTACCAAGGCAAAGGATAAAATAAAATACAATTTTCTAAATAGCTTTCATCTAGACAGTAAACCTGGAAAACAGAAATTATCTGGATTATATTCTACATCTGGATAAATTTATAATCAGTACAATTTTAAATTAGAGGGAATAAATCTAATCATTGTATGTGAGAGAAATAGGTTCGTGTCAGGAGCCCTTGCTCTCATGTCTTCAGGGATCACATAGTCATATACATTCCTTCAGTAGCTAGATAAGGACTGTAGTGAACTATAAGTCATGTCTAGTCTAATGACAACCAACTTCAAAATTTTAAATTCTGTCTAGAAAAAAACAAATAGTTCTAGTAATGTAATATTTTTCCTTTTATAATTACCCTTTTAAAAATGTCTGTATGATGTAGTATTAAATGTTTGTGCCTTTCCTTAGTTTAGCTCTTTCTCCCCACCTACGATCAACAACAAAACAAGAGCAAAAACAATAAAACCTCAATTTTGTACAAAAGAACCTGAAATAGTTCTGATTTGTAGCTTCTTTCCTGAAAGATGGAAGATATGAAGTCATTATTGACAATTTAATGCAGTTTTCTCAGCAACAGCTAACCAATCACTCAGCAAGGCCTTGAAGGAAAGAGACAAATCTCCTGTAGTTATGGTGAGTGTGACAACAGGTAAGTCCAGAGGCTGGTCCGAATGAGGTACAACTGAGACTGTCATTAACCACTGGGACTTCAGGGAGATAAAGTCAGTAACTAATGGAAAAAAATTGTTTGAAAAAACAAAATGAGATCAAAGAAGAAAAATTGAGATGGCACTCTAAATAATCTTGATTTAACTCATTATTTTTTTGAGAATTGGTTCACTGCATATAGCTTTACAGTCTTTGATTTTCTTTTTTCTACAATAAGTAATTTTTTCATCCAAGTAATTTGTCTAGAAAAATACTAGCATGCTGCAACACCTAACCAAATTTTTATAACTAGATAATTCCATTACTTACTGGAATGTAATTACCCTTGATACAGACATAACATTGCCCATACAAAAGCCACAGATACTGTGGATTTTTTAGGTTTTAAGTGAATTGATGATTAAAACATAAAAATAACATAAAAATAACCACAAACAACATGATGTACAGAACAAACATTTAATTGCTTTGTGTCAAGATCTGTCACAGTAAATAAAAAGGTCATGTCACAAGGAATTACATGCCCATTAAAGGAAAGAAAATGGTCATTCCTGCTGTGGGTTGTTTTCCTCAGTGCAGGAAATGTGTATCAATAAAGTTGGGATGTAGAGGGAAACACACCATGTGCTGTGTGCATGTATGTTGCACCAATTTAATATAATATAATGAATATTATAATGGGGCATATTATGTTCTACCTCTGGGTGCATATTTTATTGGTGCATTTAATGCACCAAAAAAAAAAAAAAGAAAGGAAAGAAAGAAAGTGACCAAAAGCTTTACAACTGCTACAAGAAAACATAGGACCAACTTCAGGGACAGTGTTAGCTTTCTATCACCATTATGAAATCCTGGAATGATTAACTTACAATAAGAAAAGGCTTATTTCGAATCACAGTTTTGGAGGTTCCAGCCTATAATATATTGGTCCTGTTGTTTGGGGCTGGTGCTGGAAAAGTGAGGCAGAGCTAAACCACTCGTTTCATGGCCAGGAAGCAGAAAGAGAGGGAGAGAGAGAGAGAGAAAGATGATAGATAGATGATAGATAGATAGATAGATAGATAGATGATAGATAGATAGATAGATAGATAGATAGATAGATAGATGATAGATGATAGATAGATAGATTCCCGCAATCTCATTGAGGGCATGACCTAAGGACCTCCTGTAATGACGGTATCCCAAAGTTTCTGCCACCTCCCAGTAGCACTATCCTGGGGACTAAGTTTTTAACACATGGGCCTTTGGGGGACATTCAAGATAAAACTATATCTGGGCCCAAGAATAACTGTCAGGATTATAAACTCAAGAGGAAATTAAGAGTAGTTGAGCACCTTGGCCCTGCCCTGCATGTTGGACAGCTGGCGACAGTAGTGTTTCTTCTCAGGCAGAGTTAACATGGGACTCTGAAAGAGAACAATTGGATCTAGCACTTCACCAAATGGAGAGAGAGATTTCTTTCCCTCACTATATTGGCTCCTAAAGGCTATGAACACAGGATTCCTTAGGGTCTGCATTATGGAAGAATAGAGAAAATAAAGAGAAAAGCAAGTGGGATGCGAGGGGGATCCTCCACCCTCTCTGAGTATTAAGAGTACCTTTTCCATTTTGCTAAGTCAGAGTACTTCTCCTGGAGTTCCCACAGCACCACTGTGGGCCCTTATGAGTGTTGGTGCTTTAATTTTAGACCAGTGGAAAGAAAAATGATAAATCCATCATTTGTCAAGTGGTGCTTTGAATTCTTGCTTCCTCTCCCAGTTCTCCTGAGTGGTCCTCTAATGGTTGTACATGTGTTCTCTGCAGGAATTAGACCTACAGTGGAAGAATAAGGGTAAAGGGTGCTTAGCTTAGCTTATCCAGAATTAGAACTAGAACTGTCATTTTTCATGTGTATGTATAACTGCATTGCAGTCCTGTATCCTCTCTGGCTGAAATAGACAAGACACAGCTTCAATAGGATTATATTTGTCAGGGGAAGTCTGTTCTGGGGCTTTGAACCAAAGATTAATCTTGGACTGAAATCTCCCTCTGGAGGCAAGCCAAAAGCACTGTTTTACTAATACTGCTGGTCAATTGGATCAGTGGTGCAAAAGATCAGGACCCAACTTAATCTCCAAGCATAATTAGTTGTGAATGATACCACAAAAACAAAGGTACTGTAGGAAATTCACAGTTGCAAACTATCTTTCTTTTCTGACTGCAAAATACTGGCAGAGAACACAATATATAGAGTTTATGTGTTTATTAAATTGAAAATGACTGTAAAAATACTTTGGAATAAATTTCATTTTTCCTCAAACTTCAAAAGAACATAGGTTCTTTATAAATTAGATTCCTTATAGGATGACAATATAAGACTAATAAAAGAAAATCATACAATTCCAAAGTCTGGAAAGGAAGACATTGGATACATGGTCATAACTAAAGGATTGACATTGCATAGACTTTGGAAATGATGAACCAGGCTTTAGTCTACAAGACCCTTATGGCTTCTATAGGAGAGTGCATCCCAGGCTCCAGAGAGAAAAACTGACTGGTAGTTCAGCATACCGCAAGAATGAGTGAATTGCATATTGAGAAATGCCTCGGTATCAGGAATTTAAAAGGCACATATGCGTGTGTGTTTGTGTGTGTGTGTGTGGGGGGGGTGCGTGTGAATGTGTGTGTATTAATCTATAAAAGGAGTTGTAATGATAATTTATGAGTAATCCTTGGGAAACTGGTAAGGGAGCTGAGAAAGGAGAATTTAAAATTTTAATCTTGTTAGATTTGACTGTTTCCACTGAAAGTATATTTATGTTTTATTATAAAATAAAATGATGACCTAAAGAGTAAGTTAAAACCATGAAAAACTGGTAGAAGAAAATATATAGTAAATTTTTATGACATTGTATTTGGAAATGGAATCTGAGATAGGACATAATAAACATGACCAATGATAAAAAAGGTAAGTTTGACTTTGTCAGGATTAAAACTTTTTTTCTCATTCCAGAACAATAGAAAATAATCTCAACTGGTGACAAGAAATATAGGATTGAAAAGAAAACTCATATGTTAACTAACAAGACAATTACAAAAACAAAATACATAGATAAGTGTATTATTAATATAGTATAGTGTTGTGGTATGTGTATTATTAATATGGTATAGTGGTGTGGTATTTTACAGGCTAGTTTCCAAAGGCAGTGTGTGGGTGAGCTTGGTGCATAGTCAAGTTTACCTGTTAGCCGGGCGTGGTGGCGCACGCTTGTAATCCCAGTACTTTGGGAGGCGGAGACCGGAGGATCCGGGTTCCTGGCCAGCCTCAGCTCTCGCTCTGTCTCTCTCTCTCTCTCTCTCTCTCTCTCCTTAGTGAGGCCCTCCGCAACCTCGTGAGACACGGTTTCAAAATAAAGCATAAAAAAAATAGGGCCGGGGGCGTAGCGCGGAGGTAGAACGCCTCTGCGTTCAATCCCCAGTACCGCAAAAAAAAAAAAAAAAAAAAAAAAGTTTACCTGTTAAGATCCCCCATATTATTATGAAAATCTAGTACACCTGGTATATGTGACCATGTATTATGTTGAATGAAAATGCATTTCTGTAAACAATGGTATTACATACAGTCAGGCAAAATGATCACTATACGAAAGGTTTGTGGAATACGAGTGTCAAGTAGGGATTCTCAAACTTTAGTTGAGAATCAGAAGGTCTTGTAAAACACAGATTTCTGATTCAGTAGAAGTGGGTTATAAAGCCCACCAAGTGCTGTGTGCATATATGTCACTATCACTATGAACTATATTATGATGTGAGACTATAATGTGCCAATAAAAGTACAAAAGCAAAAATAATTTGGGATCTTATGATTCTGACAATTTCTGGAGAATGGTGATGCTATTGGTCCAGAGACCACACTTTCAGAACATGGACCTAGCAACCAGTACCTTCAGTTACTTGAGGATCCGTACTTGTCATGGACATTGAATAGTTGCGTATCCACCATCCTCTCCCTCTGTTCTACTTCTTGGATACTTTCCATATTATCCATGATGAATTTCATATTTTCCCTGCTTTCAGCCCAGAGGTTTTGGTGCTATTAATACTACTCCAATCTTCAAAGTTTATTTGAGGTCAGTATAAGCCAATCAGTGTCATATTATCCTCTTTCTATGGCGACTGGTTTAGAGAAGCACAAAGAATAACCTACAACTAATTAGCACACACTATTCCACATGCCAGTAATTGTCTTAGATTTGTCCAATTGCGATGAGAGCCAAGAATTTAATTTGATGAGTATTTGGCGAGAAGAATGGTCTCCCTTTGTGTATGAATAAGGGACCACATAGTCATGCTTGCTCCTGGATATCATTTTGAAACAAGGAGGGAAGCCAACATGAAGACAAAGCCAGCGGAGGGAGGAGATCAACACTGAATCACCAAGAATCAGAGAGGGCACAGCCAAAGGCTGCAAAAATTATTTCACAAACCAAAAATACATTATTACAGATTTCTAAATATTAAAATATTTCAAAAACACCCATGTTCCAGTACTCAGATTAAATTCAGTTTAGTATTTTGTGACATTTGCTACAGAATATTTTGAAATTCATGAACCTAGTCAATAAATTGATACCTTCTATGTGTTTCTTCCTAGCCTAATACCTTTTGTCTCTCCCCAGATATAACCACTGTTTTGAATGTGGTATTTTTAACTCATAGATTTTATAGAAATAATAGCCTTACTTATTTACAAATTAATAAAGCCATATAACTTTTTGGTAAGTTGTACATTTTGGAAACAAGATGGCACACTCTGTATATATATATATATATATATATATATATATATATATACACACATATACATTTATATATATTTTTTAATTTTGCTATTGCCTTCTATTAGTTTGACATGTGTAACTCTAGTATATTCACTGGTAAGACTAAAGTATTCCACTGTAATACTCCTATAACTATTTTATTCATTAAGGCCTTGATGGGTATGAGTTTGATTTGCAAATATTTCCTAATAAGAGACAATTTTATAATGACCATTCCAAACACACACTCCTTTCTCTAGGGTAAAGTTTTCTAAGCAATGTGCTGTGACTTGGTTACAGCCTTGTGTGTTATTTCCTCAGCCCTGGGTCAGGAGTATTGATTTCTTCCAGAGATGAGCAGTGTCATTCATTGATAATGCCATTTTGAATATGTGTCATAATATGAAAAGTGTTTAAAAGCAGTTTTAGAGTATGTATCTAGATGTGTTTTTGGTGGGGGAGAGGGTTCAGATGTCCTCCACCTTATTGGACTTGGCTGCAAAAGTCCCTAGCATTGTACCTAACTCACTCCTGGAGATCAGCCTCCAACTAGAACTGAAGGTTCCAGCAACACACTGCTTTAGCTGGAACCAGGGGCTTAATTAAAACCACTGCCAAGAACTGACTGATCCAGAGCTCTGTGATGCTTGATAATTCTGCACTGGCTAGCTAGACACCTCTAGGTCAATTTTATTTTTTTACAATTTAGACTTTTGTACTGAATTTAGATCAAACAGGAATGCATTGAATCGCAGAATCTAAATTAGACATGGAAATCTGTAAACAAATATGAGTAACATGATTTTTACCTTTCCAATCTCTATAATGGAAGACAACAAACGCCCAATTGAATGAGATAAACTATGTTCACCAAAACATTATATTGCATATTTCCAAATTTATTTAGTGGAAACAACTCTTGTTCATGTTCTGAAACATGATTTCCTCAATATTATCTTTGTTTGGGTCCTATTTGTCTATACACCAAGATATGATGAAAACATAATCAATTATTTTCCCTACTATATCTTATCTCATGGAAATATAGGTTATTTTTTATTTATGTTTTATTATAGTAAACATATTTGAACATAGATTCTTGTTTGTTTATGGAAAATTTTCTCTAGGGTGAGAACTTAGAAGTAAAATCCCTTGGTACTAATTGTACATCATCAAATTTCCAAGATACTGCCACAGTGTCCTCAAAAGAGTTGTATGGATCTATACTCCCCCAGTGGGATACATGAGCTTCTCTTCCTCTCTACCTTAGCCAACATTTTGTATTCACAGTTTTTAATTTTTGACAGTGAAGTGAGTGTGAAAATATATCAGCTGAGATGTTAGCATATTTTCATAGGTTTATTAGCAATTTCCCTATTTCTGTGGATCACTTATTCATCTCTTTTGATAAGTTTTCTATCTCATTTCTTCTTTTTTTTTTTTTGCGGTACCAGGAATTGAACCCAGGGGCGTTCTACCTCCGCGCTACACCCCCGGCCCTATTTTTTTATACTTTATTTTGAAACTGGATCTCACAAAGTTGCGGAGGGCCTCACTAAGGAGAGAGAGAGAGAGAGACAGGGAGAGAGAGAGAGAGAGAGAGAGCAAGCTGAGGCTGGCTGCGAACCCGGATCCTCCTGTCTCCGCCTCCCAAAGTACTGGGATTATAAGCATGCGCCACCACGCCCGGCCTCATTTCTTCTTGATAGGGGTTTTATTTTAATTTTTCTATATCCAGTATATAAAAAAATTTTCCCAATTACTTTTCAGCATTTCAAATTTTTCATTTTTTAAAATATGGAGTTTATCAGCCAATCTGGGTAATTTTTTATATGGCATAAAATAGGGATCATGTAACTTTTTTCCCTTTAAATAACCAGTTGTCCCCAACTCACTAATTTAAATATTATAATCTGATACTTCATCATAATGCTAACTACAATATATCTAGGCTATATTTTGGACGTCTCTATCCTCTATTTGACAACATGCCTATCCATTTGTTAATAGCAAAATTAATATGTTATTATATCTTGTAAATAAACCTTGATGTTTTATAGGCTAAATTCCTTGCCTTCTGCTTTTAGTTCAGGAGTTCATTGAATTTGTTTTCCAATTACAAAACACCACCACCAAAAGCAAAAATCAGGTCAGTATTTTAATTGGAATTGCACCAAATTGTACGTATAGATCGGTGTGGGGATTTTTAACATTACAATAGTAAACCATGTGTATCTCTCATTTATGTTTTCTTTAATGACTCAATCAGCTCTATAAATTCCTCTGTAAAGATAATACACATGCTATAGTCAGTACATATATGTACATATTATATTAAATACATATATATGTATTCATAAGTCTTCGGTTGATTAAAATTTCATTCTTGCCGGGCGTGGTGGCGCACAAATCCCAGTACTTTGGGAGGCGGAGACCGGAGGATCCGGGTTGGCGGGCCAGCCTTAGCGCCCACGCGCGGCGCACGTGCGCGATCTCTCTCTCCTCCCTCCTCTCCTCTTTCTCTCTCTCTTTCTCTCCCTCTCTCTCTCTCTCTCTCTCTGTCTCTCTCTCTCTCTCTCTCTCTCTCTCTCTCTCTCTTTCTCTACTTAGTGAGGCCCTCCGCAACTTCGTGAGACCCGGTTTCAAAATAAAAAGCATAAAAAAATAGGGCCGGGGGTGTAGCGCGGAGGTAGAACGCTCCTGGGTTCAATCCCTGGTACCGCAAAAAAAATAAATAAATAAAATAAAATAAAATTTCATTCTTTATTATCTTCTAGCTTTTGTTGTTGTTTGATAAGTAATTTGTTGGTTTTTATAGCTCATCCTTATTATGTGGATGGACAATATCTTTTCTTTCTGATTGTTGTTTAAGATTTTCTCTTATCTTTGTAGTTTAGCAGTTTGAGTCTGATATATCTAATGATGCGTATCTTTTTCCTTTAAGTGGTCTGTGATTTATTGTACTTTCTACAGCTGAGAATTCAGATCTTCCTTTCTCAGTTATTGACAATTTCTCAGCCAATATATTTTTGTCCATTGTTTACACCCTACCTCTTCTCTAATTCTAGAGCTGTATTCTTCTTATTCTAATGTCAATGGCTCTTATCCTCATTCATATTTTCAATCATTTATCTTTGTGTTTTACATACAGATCTATTTCAAAATTCAGTATTTCCATCTTATATTGAGTGGAACATATCTCTATTTATATTTTAAAATTTCATCATTACATTTTCATTTGAGGATGTTGTACTTTTCATTTGGTTATTCCTGATGGCACCTTTCCAATTTCTTCATATTTCATATGTCTTCTATTATATATTTTAAGTAATGTGACTGGGGGTAATAATTCTAGTAATCATTCTGATAATTCCCAAACAAAGGGCTTTTTATCCTTATGGATTTTCTACTTTTGCAATAATAGTCTATACTTAACAGAGCTTTATATATGATACTTCTGTACATTTGGTTTTAGGATAAATCTCACCAGACAAGTTTCAAAATTAGCCTCTCAGCAAAGATATCCAAGCCATTACCAATCTGAGACTACTTTTTGTACATTTCTGCACTTGAGGTGTGCTTGTGTATTTCTTTCACTCTGAAACTCATCATGATATGTGATTGCAATCCACCAATAAAAGTATATTTATTAGAAAGAAATTCTTTAAAACCCTGTAGATAGGGGAAATTTGAACACCAAATCTAGACATTAAATGTGACATGCAGATTCTAAATCCTTCCATTAGTCTTAGGAAAATATATTATTATATCTCCATAACTCCATAAACCACAGAGTAGTTAAATAAATTGCCCAAAATGACATGAATAATAAAATGATTAGATCAAAGTATAAGCATAGGCATTCCAATGCAGGAATTTACACATTAACATTTATTATCATTTAATCTATTACTTCCATTAGTCTTGCTACATATGGAATTATTACATGATTCTCACAATTATTTGGGGGAGAAATAAAATACAGGTAGACTATTTTTCATTTTTTAATTTATTTATTGGGGCATTGTAATCATACATCTTGATGGGTTTCAGGATAGTAGAAGTGTATCTAAACATATTGATCAATTAGCCCTCCCCCAATTCCCACCCCCATTCCCTCACCCTTCCCTACTTCTCCAGCTCAGCATAGTAGTTGACTTTGATAAGTTTGTGTATGTACATCCTGTGCATTAGGGTGTTTCCCTCTTCCCCCCTCCCATCTCCCTCATTTAGGTCACCTTCTTTACTCATCTAAGGTTTTCTCCATCTTTGTCTGGAGTCCCTCCTATGCCCTATTCTCCCTAGCTTCCACATATTAGGGAGAGCATACCACTTTTCACCTTTTGTGACTGACTAATCTCACTAAGCATAATGTTCTCTAATTCCATCCATTTCCCTGCAAATGACAAACTTTTGTTCTTCTTTATGGCTGCATAAAATTCCATTGTGTATATATCCCATAGTTTTATAATCTATTCATCTGTTGATGGGCATCTTGACTGGTTCCATAGTTTGGCAATTGTGAATTGTGTAGCTATAAACATAGATATGCATGCATTAGTCAGGTAATTTGGTTTCCATTCTTTTGGGTAGATGCCTAGAAGTGGTATTGCTGGGTCATATGATAGGTTCATTCCCATTCTTCTGAGGGTCCTCCACACTATTTTCCAAAATGGTTGCACTAATTTTCAATCCCACCAACAGTGTATTAGAGTTCCTAGTTCTCCATATCCTCACCAGCATTTGTTATTCTTTGTGTTTTTAATGATTGCCATTCTAATTGGGGTTAGCTGAAATCTCAGTGTAGTTTTGGTTTGCATCTCTCTGATTGCTAATGATGTTGAGTATTTTTTCATACATTTATTGGCCGTTTGTGTTTCTTCTTCTGTGAAGTGTCTATTTAGTTCACTTGCCCATTTTTTGATTGGGGTGTTTCTGTTTTTAGCTGTGAGTTTCTTGAGTTCTCTGTATATTTTAGATATTGGTCCTCTATCAGACGAGTAGCTGCCAAAAATCTCCCATTCTATCGGCTCTCTGTTGAGGTTCTTGATCCATCTTAAATTGACTCTTGTTGAGGTTCTTGATCCATCTTGAAGTGACTCTTGTGACAGGTAGACACTTTAACTGTACATGTGTCTGGAGAACCTCACTTATGATATGAAAATAAAAATGTCATTTGAATAAAGTATATTTATGTTTACCCACTCCTTCTTCAACACTGGATATTTACATAATCAATTTATTCCACTTTGTTCTTGGGATACTTTGAAACTTAAACATGGCCTTATAATTTTAAGTGAAAATTTCCCATTTTCCATGATTTTAGCCATTTTATCTATAATTACACTAAGACTTTTATTTGCTATGAAGAAAGGTTAATGCTAACAAACCTAGAATAAATTGAAATCATTACATGTTAGCAGTACAGTAATTACTCAAGGTATAACAAAATGTATTTCCATATCTGTGAATTCAAATAGCTCTCTCCAGTCCAACTGTGCACCAATAAATTACATGTAAATAATACAGTGTAGGCATAGATATGATTATAAGTTTCATAAATAAAACCGTAAGCCTAGAGACATGTCCTCAAATGACAGACCTAGAAAACAAGAGTTAAACTTGAGTGTAAAATAGCTCTTCTCTTCCATCTTAGAAACTCTGACTTAAAAGGTAGTATATACATGAGCAAACCAAGTGGAGCTCTTCTGAAAGAGGATAGGGCACTAGAGCATAAACCACAGCATTCTGAGTACCCTTTTTAAATAATATCAGAATTATGAAACTTAAAATGAAATTGAAAGAAAATGACTGCCCCAAAGCAGGTTTCAGTATGTATATGAAGCTGAATATGGAAAACTGAAAGGACATAACTCATAGAAAAAGATAACACAGATGTAGAACATCAAAATTTTAAATGATAATCCATGACACTTATTTTGACCATTCTATACACAAGTTTGCTTATATTTCTAAATTCATAATGAGAACAGTTATTAAAATTTTTACTACAAGATAGTGAAGGAAAAATAGAAGATCAAAGGCCTAAGGCTCTCTCAGCTTCATATAAAATGTCACTAATTTGATGTTGATCCTATTTATTTTTTGACAATTTATTACTGTGGTTATAAACAATATCTTTTTTTTATACTGGAAATTGAGCCTGAGGGCATTCTACCTCTGAGCTATACCCCCAGCCCATTTTATTTATTTATTTTATTTATTTATTTATTTATTTATTTATTTATTTATTTTTGCGGTGCCAGGGATTGAACCCAGGGGCGTTCTACCTCTGCGCTACACCCCCGGCCCTATTTTTTATACTTTATTTTGAAACTGGGTCTCACAAAGTTGTGGAGGGCCTCACTAAGTGGAGAGAGAGAGAGAGAGAGAGAGAGAGAGAGAGAGAGACAGGGAGAGAGAGCTGAGGCTGGCCGCGAACCCGGATCCTCCGGTCTCCGCCTCCCAAAGTACTGGGATTACAAGTATGCGCCACCACGCCCGGCTATTTTTTTATTTTTAAACAAGGTCTCGCTAAATTGCTGAGGCTAACATGATCATCCTGTCTCAGCCTCCTAAGTATTGGGACTACAGTCATATTCCCACTGAACCTGGCTACAATATCTTCATTATACCTGTGTCATAGGTACCTCTAAAAATGATAAGATTTATTTTCTATTGAAAACTGCTTTATTTTAATTTGAATATAGAGATTAACTCCTTGGCATTTTGGCTTGGAGACCTCAAAATATAATATGCATCCAGTTTAATATGAAATGAATGATGCTCTATCATCACAGCTAAAAAAATTGTAAAATAAGATCTTTTAGTTTTCAAAGTTTGATGATATAATTGATTACGATAAAATGGGAGAAAAATTGCAAATAAAGCTTTCCTTGAGATTATATAAGTAATATTTAGTTGGAACAGGGTGAGTACAATTTTGTTATTCACTAGTTTATTAATCCCAAAATCTTCATTAAACCCTGAATACCATTTATTTTGGATGAATAAGGATATAGCCATTATCCTTAAAAAGCTGGCAAGCAAATAGTTAAAGAATACAAGAAAAATAATTTATAAGTTCATTTTTATCAGAAGTTAAAACAGAGATCATAGGAGTTGATGGAGAAATGGCTCTCTTATTACTTTCATTACCCTGTTGAAATTTGCCTGGGTTTCTAGCCACCAGAATAGATGAAAGGAGCCCTGTTCATTCCAAAGGAAGTGAATCCTCTTCTGTTCCCCTGTCGATGAACTAGTCTAACACTGTCCCTCCTCCAGACCCTCTTTGGAACCTCTTTCCAGAGTGAGTGGTGCGAGCACATGCGCAGTTTCTGCTTATGTTGATGGAGCACCTGTGGGGAATTGAAGATCCGTTCTTACAGGACTAGCATCTACCCCACTCTTGCTGGTTGAAAATTCTCTTCATTGAGGTTGGGCTGCATTGTTTAGAAAAAAAAATGTTAATGGATTACAATTCTGGAAAATTTAGAGTGGTTCTGGGGTTAAGAATTCTGTGGTTTGGAAAAAATAAATATTTTGTATTGATTCTCAAAAAAAGAAAAATAATTTATATACAATATTATACTTGTTATAAAAATAATTTACAATACTACAATATTACAGTTGCTATAATAGTTATGTTTAATGAACACATAGAAAATAATCAAATATTTGTCACCATTGTTTTTCACTACCATACGTTGCTTATTTCCTTCATGAATTTTTTTAAAATATCTTATTAGATATGTGTTGGTTTGCTTGTCCTTCCTATTCAATTTTGGTCTAATGTGATAATCAGTGGGATGTAATAATATTCAGCCAAACATATCAAACCAATGATAGGTATTTTATTTGTTGGTTTGCCTTATGCTGGAGTTTGAACCCAGGGCCTTGTGCATGCTAGACAAGTTCTTTACCCCTGAGCTACACACCCAGCCCCCAGTGATAGGTTTATAATGCTACATTTATTTGGTCCTAAAAGCAAGCTCTAGATTTGTGGATCCGAGGCAGAATTAAAGCAATAAATTCATTAATTTTCAAAGCCACCCCTCTCCTTCAAGGCAATGTGATAAAAGCCTTTGCCAGTGATGTCTGCGAAAAAAACATTATATATTTTATAAAACGGATCATTTTGCACTGATCTTAGTTTTTCAAATTATGAGCAAAGAATTTGGTAATTAAATTTTTATTTACTTCCCAACATCCCTTGAATTTCAGAAACCCTGAAATTATGAATTTGGGGGCTTATATAGGAATTGCTACATAGTCTTCACTGTTTTCTCCTGGTCATTTTAATTTAAGAAAAAGTCTTTCCAAAAAGAGAATAGAAGGACCCTGGTTTGCAATCTTTTGGGGATGTAGACACAAAACTACAGAAATAAATCTATATATAACTCTGGAATTCTATATATGTTCAACCACCCTTTAATTTTCCAAAACTTGTAATTTAATCCAGGTTCCTAGTAATTTTGCTCTGAAAGCTCTGTCCATTCAGAAACAAAAATATGCATAGTGTTTCTCAACACTAAAGAATGCATTTATAGGTAACAAAGGACCGCAAAGTACAGAATTATTTGAAGACATAGTTAACAAACAAAACCAAATTTATTCCATTCTTCTCTGTCTGACCTGTTTCTTAAAGTATTATTAAATACCATTTATTTGAATTGACAGATTTATCTTATACTTTAAGAATTCAAATAAAAAAGATAAAGTAGTATTGTAACTAAATTTACTGATAACATTGAAGTTTGTCCATTTTTATGTGTGACATGTGAAATTAGCATTTGTGTCTAGGAACAGAGATAAAAGTACCTCAAAAGAATGATGTGGGAGCCAATTAAACTCTTTAGATATTTGTAGGATTTCCTTTGCTAATGTATATGGGATGACATCAATGTCCATATGGAAATAAGTATATATATCTTCCTGTGGATGCTACTAAAAGCTCATATAAATATGTTTGCAAAAAGAATAGGACCAAAAATATGGAAGATTGAAGCATAGATTATGACTCATGATGACTTATTACTTTTCTACATCATTAAATTCTGTAGGATTAATTTTGGTTCCTCATTTGTGAAATTATAGGTTTGGATTTTATATCCATTGATTTTTGAAATCGTATGGATAGACTAGACAAAATTATCAGGTTGCGTTAAATGAAATTTAAAATAATTCTCAACTCAATTGCCTGTATGTGTGCGTACATATACATATATGGTTTAAGAAATGAAGTTGGAAAAAATTACTGAAATGATAAAAAAGATGCATTAATGTTCTACAGATAGAAGGTATTCATTTGTTCATATATACATAATACAGGTTGTTATATCGCATTGATATTATAAAACAAGTTGTTATTTTGCATTGATCTTAGTTTTTCAAATTATGAGCAAGGATTTTGATAATTAAATTTTTATTTACTTTCCAACATCCCTTGAATTATTTGTAGAGAATGAATACCAATGCTGATTCATCAGCAACATTACACTTAAGCATACAAACAGGAAATTCCATTTTACATAAACATGAATATATTAAAATATTTGACATTACTATTTGACATTTAGATTTGCAGTTAAAATATTATATTTCAAGTGAGACTCTTCTTACTAGAAGATTTTTGCAACATTTAATAACAGTTTAATAATAGTATGTTAAGATCTTGAAAGTGAACATATGATTGTTCCAAGTATAAAATAAATGTATCTATGTGTGAGGGTAAACTATTCATTATCTCTGGTAACTTGCTGTGGTTTGGATTGTAAATGTTCCCAAAAGGCCAGTATGCCAAAGGCTGGTGCTACTGGAAGGTGGTAGAACCTTTAAGTGGTAGAGTCAAATGGAAGGAAATTAGGTCACAGCCAGAGGAGATATTGGGACCCTGCCCTCTTTTCTTCTCTCTTTTTGCTTCCCAACAACCACGAGATGGGCAGTTTTTCCTCTATCACATGCTCTCCACCATAATGTACTATTTTGCCTGAATGAACCAGGGCAAGTGATCAGGGACTAGAACCTCTGAAGCTGTGAGCCAAAAGAAACTTTTCCTCTTTCTTTTTTTTTTTTTTTTTGCGGTACTGGGGATTGAACCCAGGGGCGTTCTACCTCCGCGCTACACCCCCGGCCCTATTTTTTTACTTTATTTTGAAACCGGGTCTCACGAAGTTGCGGAGGGAACTTTTCCTCTTTCTAAGTTGATTTTCTCAGGTATTTTGTCACAGCAAAATACCTAGTCTTTCTTGCAAATTTATCCTCCTTAGAATCTTAACATATTGTAATTCCATGGGTCTTTGCATATTCAAATAGAAAGAAAAAACACAAATACATGCAAAAACACACACACTTATATATCTAAGCAGACAATAATTTAGGAGTTGTTTTAGTTAATTTTACAGCTTACTTAGATCTTACTTTTCTGTGATATATAGTGATATATGATTCACATGATAACCAGTAGGAAAATAACCAAAAGAAAAACTGTGGAGAGCAGAATTCTGTTGACAGTCCTTGGGAGTTCTGCTCCTGAGTGTACAAAACCTGTAAAATCTTTGTGGACTAAATATGAGTTTTAGTCCCATGATTACTTTATTTTGAGTAGACCAGTTGACTTCGATAAAAAGAGATTTTCTAGGGCATGCCTGTCCTAATTAAGTGAACCTTTTTAAAGCAGACGTTTTTCCCTCTAGTTGGTTATAGAGGAAGAAGTTAGAGATTAGAAGCATGAGAGGAATTCAGACAGAGGAAGAGTTTGCCATTTTGTCTTTGAGGGTAGATGGGCCCCAGTGGCAAAGATTTGAGAGCTGCCTTCAATGGCTGAGATTGGCCTCAGCTAAAAGCTAACAAGAACAACAGGAACCCCGGTCCCACAACCACCAGGAAATCAACTCTACCACCAACCTAATTAAACATGGAAGCAAATTCTTCCCTCCACCTTCCTGAAAAATACATGGTTCAGGCAACAGCTAAGCCTGTGAGACCTGAGCAGAAGGGACAGGTAAGGTAACATAGGCCTAGACATTCTGATCTGTGAGAGAAAAAATGGAAGTGGCTGTCTGTCCCTCTGAAGATGGCCCACATTCTCCCTCCAATGTTTATCTGCTTTCCTACAAAAAAAAAAAAAAACCTCTCTCTGAAAAAAAAAAAAACAACAAACAAGCAAATGGATATTGTTATAAGCGTTTATGTTTGTGGTATAGTACAAAAATGGAAAAGCAAGCTTAGTGTGTAGACTTTAAAAATATTATGAAGTTAAATTTTGCCAATGGTAGATACCATAAGTGGACCAATTTAAAAATGACAAGTCAAGCCGGGCGTAGTGGCGCATGCTTGTAATCCCAGTAACTGGGAGGCTGAGATCGGAGGATCTGGGTTCGCGGCCAGACTCAGCTACTTAGCCCCTCCACAGCTTAGTGAGACCCTGTTTCAAAATAAAGAATAAAAATTAGGACTGGGGGTGTAGCTCGGAGGTAGAATGCCCCTGGGTTCAATCACCAGTGCCAAAAAAAAGCAAAAAAAAAAAAATGACAAGTCAAACAATGATTTGGTAAAAAATCATGAATTTCACTTAATGTATTTTTTCATGGTTATTTTTATTCAATGTCAGGCTGTTTTGGAATATTTCAATATATATTATATAAGTATATATTTATAAACTGTATTATAACTGTTAAAATTAAATACATATAATACACTTTAATATTTTCCAGATTTTTTCATTTAATTTCAAAATATTTAATACATTTCTACTGTTTCGATTCATTTGGAAAATTTGGGGACATCCTAAAGAAAATTGGGACCTGAATCTTTAAGGATTGCCAACACTGATTTATGACCTCTCATCTGTTGTAGAATTGCTCATTTTATAGCAGTATAATATTTTATCTGAAATTATTGCCATTATTTTTCAATAAAAGAAAAGCACTGTTACCAGTTCTTAAATTTTTAATGATTCTATTAATCAAGAAAAATTCTTATAACATTATAGTATTTACTAATCACTATCAACGTAGTAAGTCAAATGGAGTATTTAAAACACACCTATATCTCAGCTGCTATAAGTTAAAACAAAAAAAAAATGCTGGAAAATATAGAAAACAATGTCCCCAATTTTTATCTACTTAGGAAATAAAAATGGATTCACAATTTAGAGTCTTGTAAAACTGCTTAAATATTTTAAGCTTAGAGATTTAAATTTCACAAATAGCTTCGCTCCCTTTTATCAAAAGAAAAGTCTATGTCTATATTATTTAATATGCTACAACTTACTTCAGCTAAATTTCTATTCTAAAATAAAATAATTACCACCAAGATACTTTGAAAGTGCTCTCTGCCAAATATTATCTTGCCCTATTCATATTTAGGGCATTATCATTAGTGTTTTGCTGTAGTTTTATTTTAACTTTTTTTTTTACCTTTGTTATGACCTTGGGCATGAATAAGCTCATTAAAAATTAAATTGCTTATTATAGCCTGGCATCACTTTCCACTTTGATCAGAAAGCACAATAGGATCCTTGAGTGGATTTACCTATAAAATATTCTAGTAATGAGAACAGAAAAGGCAAGCTTAATAATCTTAGTGTTGAAACAAAGACTACAGAAATGCCACCAAGGGGAGATAATAAACATTTTATGTGGAAAAAATAAACTATAGATTTGTGATATTAAAGTTTGTTTTTCTAGCTCGTTAAATAAATGTCACAACTTGAAAATATAGTTACTGATTTCAGTTATACAAAATTATATTCTGCCACCATACATATTTTGCTAATAATGTGCTTATTTAACATCTCTCTCCTCCCACCTCTAACTGGAAAGTAACAAGAACAACCCTTAAGTAATTCTTCTGAAAAGAAAACAATTTAAATGGTAGTATTGAAAGAGGTTTCTTAATTAGGTATCTCAATAGGCTGAAATTTTATTCTTCTTTTTTAAAATTCTGAGGTTGCTATTTCACAGTTTTGATTGTGCTATAACAATTTTGGTTGGTGTAGCTCTATTCCTAGAGTTTTAGTGTAATTTATAGTTTTTTTTACCTTTTCAGCATATGGAGAGAGTAATAAAGTAAAAGCAGAATGGATTATAACAAAGGTTTGCAGCAATTATATATGAACTAAAATATTCTGAAAACTTTTATTTGCATTGAAATTCCCCCATATTTACAGTATATCAACTCATTTGCATTTAAAATTTAAAGGCTCAGCACTTGGGATTTGATTGTATAGTTGAGCATAGAAAGAATTGGCAATAAAACACATTATGTTTATGTCTACTTGCTGTCCTTGAATGTAGTTATATCAATATGGAGAAAAGAAGGCTTTATAAGTTACTTCTTTTAAATGCTGGAATAAAATGTATTCTAATCGGAACATAAAATTTAATATTATTTAAATGAAAAGCGTAATAGAATTCCAATTGTTAACTGTGATAAAATACTTAGAAGCATCAAAAGTATATCATAATCAAATTATTAATCTTTTAACATTAATTTAAAGCCAGTCAGAAACAACACAGCTCCATAGACAAAGCCTACTCTATGCTTAGGAATGTCTGTGATAACAAAATAAATTTAAGTCATTATGAAGCAAATATTGGTGATGAAATACCCTTATTGAACATTAAATGAAATTTGACTTGTAACATGTTTTGTACTCGAAATATAAGATGAACTTGAACAAAATAGTTGTCATTCATACATTGTTTCCTTTGGGGACCACTCCCATTCTTTTGGCTTGACATGTACTTATATCCCTGAGAAATCTTATCTGTGGGTATTTCTTAGCATTAAAATTTGGGTTAATTTCTAGTTGCTAGTCATTCTATTACCTGTTTTCCAAAATTTGATTACAATATGTATCATTACTTTCATCATATACAGTAAGGAGTGATTTAAAAATACTCATCAATTTTCACATATGTTACAGTGAAGGACAGACAATGAAGATAGAAAACTAGAGGCCAGACTGGAGATAAAAATCTTGGAATTCATGTACACTTAGGATGTTCATCATAATCAGTTTTCAATGTTGACATATAGTTACTGCTTTTTGCCTGTGAGTGTGGTATTGGGGATTGAACCCACGGGCATTTTACCTCTGAGTTACACCCCAAGCCCTATTTTATTTTATTATTTTTTAAAATTTTGAAACAGGGTCTCACTTAAGTTGCTGAGGTCCTCACTAAGTTGCTGAGGTTGGCGGTGAACCTGCGATTCTTCTGTGTCAACTTCTCAAGTACTGGGATTATAGATGTGTGCCACCACCCCTCGCTACTTACTGTTTTTAAATATATTTAGCTGTCTTCATATTGTAACTTATTTTAATTACTATAAGTTTTCACTTAATACTCTAATATGTACATTCTTATAACTTTTTATATATTCCAGTATTTGTCCTAAATAATGAATTAGCAATCATTATAATTCTCAGCTAAAAAAGCATATATAGTTGTTAGCTCTTTAACATAGTGGCAAATTGATTTATATATTAATTTTATTAGTTTACAGTGATATAAGCAAAATAAATTATAATACATTCATCTATATTCTATTGTTACTTTTGCTTATATGATAGTAGCAAAAACCTGTGGTTTCATTTAAGGGTTTTTTGTTTGTTTTTATAATTTTTTGTCTGTCCATTCATCCACATATCTACTGGAATCTGTACTATTTTATTAAATTTTACAAAATGTACTTATTAGGCTACCTTATACATTTTCTGCAAATATAAATTAGCCTGTAGGAATCCTCCCCTCATGTTTTGATTTTACCAAAATTTGAAGGAGTTAAAGTAACTACACTATGACTCATTTATCTCCTCTTACCTGTGGGACATTCCCAGAGATGGAAGGCAGGTGACCCAGTCTAATCTTCCTGAAAACATGCTGATAATTGGACCTCTTGGCAAATAGACTAATTATACTATCATGAGAAGTTATTTTTTTTTTATCTCTGGAATGCTTAAGCAGACTGCCTGCAGTTTAGGATTGCTATTGGAAAGCAAAGCTGAAACCTTTGGATATATGAGCCCCTCCCCTTGGGAAATGTCATGTAAGGTACAACTATATGAGTCCTGAGCAAAAGTCTCCTTGTGTGGAGGCATCTGACAAGACCCTTTTAGAAATTTCATCTATTACTCTGGCCAGAGAGCACATGGCCAAGGAGTGCGTGTCCAAAAGGAAAGAGGGGTGTTGGTGTTGATGTCTCAGCCCACTCCCTGCTTCTATGGTGTGTGATAGCTTGTTACTTCAAAATTATTAGGAAATGCTTTATGAGGAATCTGATCCCTAAGTATGAATCTAATTTGACAAGGCAAGCTGTTTGTTAACTCATATATACACCTATTACAACACATACACACATTCAGATATTCATATTATTTAATATGTTTCTTCTTTTCTCTGATGTTTCTATAAAAAATCCATTGTTTATAAAATTGCTCTCTCAATGTGTGCATGTGTGTGTACATGTATGTTCCTATTATGTGCTAAAATTTGTGGTAGACAGCAAATAAGATCACTGTAATTAAAATTTTTATTTTAGTGAGTTCTCTAATCTGGGTATAAAATGAAGGAGAGTAGAGGAGAGAAATTTACCCTCATTGGATACATGAAATAAGAAAAAATGTGTATGTGCAGTTATAACTACTAAAGTTTGAGGGTTATTTGTACCTAGCCTAATACTGATATACATTACCAGCAGTGAGGTTCTACATTTATTTATTTTTAAAAAATCATAGTCTCTTGCACTGGGCATAGTATAACAATGAAACTTTTTTGAAGATTGGAAAATTGTCAATTCTCGTGCACATTGTAATGATGGATCATTTTGTAAAAGTGTCTCCAAAGGCAACTGAAATGCAGATGATGTATTAAATGAATCCCAAGCTTTAGTTGAGGAAGTCAGGAAATAAAGTATTGGATACTATTGGCTACACTTCACAGGGTACTACAACCTGAATTCAGAAAAGCAAAGCATTTATAAATAGGATTAAGAACAGAATTCAAAGAGTACATTCTGTGACTTGCAGAGTGGAGAGATGCATCGGGTACTCATCTAACTATGGAAACAAAACTGAGACCATCACACAGAAAAATACAATAAAATCAGCCTTGTGGGAAGGACTGAATCAAGGCTAAGGCCATCATTTTTCTGTTGAAAGTTCTAAGTTGCTATCCAGTAAATACTTCCAATTGGCCAGAAGTGGTTCAGAGGAAAATGTCTAAGGTATAGCTGTCCTTTTAGGTTTAAGTTACCCGTAATTAAGACTATAAATAGAGGTTTATCCCAAACATTAGATATGGCTGTTGGCACATGACTGAAAAACAGAGCTAAAAAGGTTTTGAGAGATATTAGCCATCAAATGATTCACCGGTGACTGGCCTTGAGCTCTGAATTCCTATGAAAAATATTCTTAGCCTCCAAAGAAAGACTTCTACCACTTTTTTTTTTTTTGGTATTGGAGGTTGAACCCAGTAACATTCTACCTCTGAGCTACACCCAAGCCTTATTTTATTTATTTTTTATTTTCAGTCTTGCTAAGTTGCTGAGGCTGTCCTTGAACCTGTGATCCTCCTGTCTCAGCTCTTACAGGCATATGCCACCATGCCTGCTATCTAGCACCTTTTTAGATAGGACCAAGGAAAATACCCAGAGAACAGAGTCATGATCCACGGGAAAGACTGGGCATGGACCTAAACCTCCCACTATAGGATTTCTGAATACTTATAGAGAAGTATGCATTCTGCATCTCTCATCCTGCATCTTTCTGAGTAAGTGTTTATTAAGGTTATTTTGTACTTAATACTTTTTAATTCTTTGGTCACAAGATAGAGACAAAATACATATAGCTGACATAGAAAATATTGGATGGTCCTGGACACTTAATGTGATGCTAATTGGGGACTATTAGATGTACTTCTGTGGCAGAGGTCTGAGCATATTTGTAAATAGGAAGGATGCATAATATTTTCTTTTGGTGAACAAGAGGAGTGTTGCCATATTTTTAATTATCAAAGTATTTATCTCCTTCCTGTCGATTTCAGGCTTGAAATTATGACTATGATAGGATGTAATGGTCCCTCAAAAGTGCCCATATTGTAATCCTTAGAATGTGTGAATATGTTACATGACATGGAAAAATGTACTTTGTAGATATGATTTATTTCTGGAGTTTGAGATGAGGAGAGAACCCTAGGTTTTCCAGGTGGGTCAAGGTAATCACAAGGGTCCTAATTACAGGTAGAAGCCAAAGACAGAATCAGAAACAGAGAGAATGAACGCAGGTGGCCAGTTGATTTGTAAGATAAAAATTATGATTATTTGTTACTAGGAAACTAATAAAATGACCTTCAGTTCTCATTCCTGTGGGAAATTATACTACACTTGATCAATATTCTTTTTGACAATGTGACTTTAATTAATGAAACATGAAAATGTGAGGTACATAAGTTTTCTTTTCCTTTACTGTAAATAACCATTATTTTTAAAAAACAAAATTAAGATTTTTCTGGCCGGGCGTGGTGGCTCACGCTTGTAATCCCAGTACTTTGGGAGGTGGAGACCGGAGGATCCGGGTTCGCGGCCAGCCTCAGCTCTCTCTCTGTCTCTCTGTCTCTCTCTCTTTCTACCTAGTGAGGCTCTCTGCAACTTCATGAGACCCGGTTTCAAAATAAAGTATAAAAAATAGGGCCGGGGGTGTAGCGCGGAGGTAGAATGCCCCTGGGTTCAATCCCCGGTACCGCAAAAAAAAAAAAAAAGATTTTTCTGAGCATTTATTATTATTAGCATTCTTGATAATTGCTATTCTAACTGGAATGAGATGAAATCTCATTGTAGTCTTGATTTGCATTTCTCTGATTACTAAAAATGTTGAATATTTTTTAATATATTTCTTGACAATTTTTATTTTTCTTTTGAGTGGTATCTCAAAAAACATGCAAATGACCAATGGATACCCATTTATTGATTGGGTTATTTGGGTTTTGGCATTAAGGTTTTTGAGTCCTTTATACATTATATATATATTAATCCTCTGTCAGAAGAGTAGTTGGCATTTTAACAATATTAATTCTGCCTTTCCATGAACATGGGAGGTTTTTCATCTTCTAATGTCTTCTTCAATTTTATTCTTCAGTTCTCTATAATTTTCATTGTAGAGGTCTTTTCACCTTATTGGTTAGATTTACTCCTTTTGTTTCTGTTTTGTTTTGCTTTTTGAGGCTATTGTGAATGGAATTTTTTCCTGTTTTCTTTTTCAATGGGTTCATTATTTATAGGAAAGCTATCAATTTTTATATGTAGATTTTATATCCTGCTATTTTGAGTAACTTGTTTTTTAGCTCTAAAAGTCTTTGGATGGAGCTTTTTGGATCTTCTAAGTACACAATCATATCATCTGCAAATATTAATAATTTGACTTCTTCCTTTTCTGTATGTTTCTCTTTTATTTCCCTCTCTTGCCTAATTGCTCTAGCTAAAATTCCAAGTACCATATTGAATAAGAATAGTGAAAGTGGGTATCCTTGTCTTGTTCCTGGTTTTAGAGATTTCCTATCAACACAACCTCATGTAAAGTAAATGTAAAGAATGTACAATAGACTTAAAGAAAGTGATGGAGCATCTGAACAAAAGAAAGATTCACAGACTAAGAAAATGGTAAATAGGTGAAAATCTCTAACAAAATCAGCTATATAAAGAGTGATGATAATTTCAATTGTGAGGTTAAAAAAGATGGATATATGGACAAAAATTGTATATTTGTAGAGAAGAAAGATCAGAGTTAGGGGTCAAAGGGTCTTGCTTTTCTCAGAAAATATAAAAGATTATGCATTTAAAATTTAAAAATAGAATGAGAAAAAAAACAAAGTCAACATCCAACTTAACAGAGAAAAGCTGAAAATACTTCTCTTATTTCATACTCTTGAAGAGTAAAGACAATATTATGCTAAATGGGATCAACCAGTCTCAGAAATCAAGGGTTCTACTTTTTCTCTCATATGTGGAAGCTGGAGAGAAAATGACAAGTAAAAGGGGCTTCAGGTCAACAAGGAGAGTGTTTCAGTCAGCATTCTCACTGCTGTAATCCAAAACAGCTGACCACCACAATCTAGGTAAGGGGTTTGGTCCATATTAAGCCAGGGGTGGTCTGCAGAGCTCAGGGCGTATGGCAGTGAGAGGCAGGGAGAGTGCTCAAGGGCTCTGCTCTCACATCATGGAGTGTGGAAGCAAGAAAGAGAGCAAGGGAAGGAGGGACCATGTATAATCCGCAAGGCTACACCCCAGGGACCACTTCTCAGCAACTGAGCCCCACCTCCAATATGACTGCCTACTCTTCATGAGGTACGGGGACATTCTAAATTCAAACCATACCAGAGAGAGACAAGTATAATAGTGAAAGGGGAACAGAGGGAGGGAGGGAGGATGGAAAGGGAAAAAAAAGGAGGATTGAGGAAGGAAACAGTTCAAATAATGATATGTCCATATGTGAAGGCATCACTAGTAGCTTCACTCACATGTATGGGAGGGAGGAAGGGAAGGGTATGGGGGATGAGGAAGGAAACAGACATTAAAAAAAAAAAACAGAAGGAAGGAAGGAGAAATAATAAACTGGGGAAATTACCAATCCAAAGTTGATTTTGTTATAGTAATAGCATATAAAAGTGAATTTTAGGCAGACATTTTGCTGCTCTGACAGTGATCTGTTATGGTTTAATAACAGTTTTAAAACCAGAAATATGTCATTATTTTTAATTGATATGCCCTTAATATCATAGTTTGAAACATAAATATCAAATTTTATAGAATTTAATGAGAAATGACAAATCTATTCTCATATTGAGATATTTTAACATATTTATCTCAGTGACTGATGAATAGAGACAAAAATAGCAAAAACGATATAAAATATTTCAAAAACACAGTTCAAATGTTCTCTACAATTAAAAAATATAACTAGGGAAGAAATCAGAGAAAGTATCTAAGAAATTAGAGAGCTATTTGAAAAGAATCATAAGGAAAGCATGTGAAATCAAAATTAGTGAAATGAAACCTCCCAAAAATCATCCAGAAATTTAGGATTAACATGTTTGCTAATTTTCTCGATGCATAATCAATATAAAAATCAATGTCCGTTTTATACACAGGAGTAATCATTTTTAAAATGTAATTTATAAATGGAAAGCTAAGTTGGATTTAAACATGTTTAATCTATCTATTATCTATCTATCATCTATCTATCTATCATCTAACGTTTATCTATCATCATCTATCATCTATCCAAACTTTTGTTGTTATTGTTGTACTGGGGATTGAACCCAGGGACATCTCTGAGCTACTTCCCCAGCCCTATTTTATTTTGAAAGTTTCTCTCTAAGTTACTGCATTTGTCTTGAACCTGCGAACATTCTCTCTCAGCCTCCCAGGTACTGAGATTATAGGCGTGCCCCACCATGCCCAGCTTGACATATGTGTGTCTTTGAATATTTCTTTACCATTTAAAAAAAGAGATGGAAATTTCTGTGTTAAATATCTGTCTTGTGTACTTTATATAAGTACAACAATGTACTCTTTGGAAAAGATGAAAGGAATTAATATGGTTAAAGTTGAAATAAATGGAAAAAACACAACAGAAAGCATTAACAAACCTAAAAGTTTGCATGGGCATAGACATTGCATGAGATTTTCATATTTTATTCTTAATTCTCCTTTAAGACACTCTAAATAATATTAAATTCAAACAGGGCCTTCTGACTTGTTTCTGCCAAGAAGAGATTCATAGAAGTGACTGAGGATTTCTGGGTGGACTCTTCAGGAGAGGAGGCTACTTTTTCATTTAGGCCCAGGATAACAGATGTCCCTAACGGAGTATACAACATCAACCTGTGAACTGATGAGAAGTTCCTTAATTTACAAAAAAATAAAAAAGAAAAAAAAAAGAAAAGAAAATGCTGAATTTCAGTTAACACGAAGTAGAGGAAATCCAAAAGTGTTTTTTTTAAACAACTAAAAGATTGGGGTTGTTTATTTTTAGCATATTGGTTCTTTGAAAATATTTGTAAAATAGACAAAGTTTTTGCAAGTCAGAAACACACAAACACACACACAGGAAATACACATAGATAAGTAATATATGTATTTGTTTTTAGTGGAAAGGAAGAAATGTTATAGATGCTGCAGAGATTAAAATATAATTAAAAGATACGGTAACTGTCATGCCAATAAACTTATGAAATGAGAAAATTTCAGAAAGAATCTTCTATGATTGACTCAAAAGCCATAATAATTCCCTACCAACTAAAGAATTTTAGCCAGCAGTTGAAAATCTTTACATGATTAAAATGCCATAAATAAGTGGCCTTAGAAGCAAGCCTTACCATGCATTCAAAGAATAAATAATTTCAATCTTACGTAAACTCTTACAGAGAGTAGGAAAGGAAAGAACATTTGTTACCTTATTTTATGAAACACAATTTTAATACCAAACAAAGCATGACATGAAAAGTAATGGGAGCAAGAAAATTACTTATTATCCTAGTCATTAATATACAACACAGGATTAGCAAAATGAATCCAGTGGTGAATTTAATAAAAAAGTAAACCTGACATAGTTGAGTTGATTCCCATTAGTAGAATAAAGGAGGAAACAGTAACATATGATATTATCTCAGTAGATAAAAAAGGCTCCTGGTAAAAATCTATTTGTGACAAATAAGTTATTAGAGATTTAAAATAAAAGGCACCAGTGAAAGATATCAGAGTATAATAAGGCAAATATAATTTTCATTGGTAAAGTATTAGAAGCATTAAATTTTAGACCAGTTACACTATAACCATTTCTATTTAACATTTTACTAGATGCCCTCAACAGGAAGAGGAGGAAAAAAAGAAAATGTAAGATAAAGAAATGAATACATCATTACCACAGTTTAGATGAATGTTTCCTAAAGTTTCATGTATTAAAACCTTCCCCAGGATGGTACTACTGGGACATGCTGGGGACCTGTAGAAGGTATGGTCTTATGGGAGATCTTTAGGTCATAGGGGGCTGTGCACATGCCCCAAAGAGGATTGTGAGATCCTGGTCTCTTCTTTCTCTTTCTTCTGCTTTCTGACTGATGAGGTGAGGAGTGTACCCCACCACGGTATCCTTCCAGGATGTGCCACATTACCAGAGGCCCAAAGCAAAGATGCCAGTTAATCATGGGCTGGAATATTCAAAACCATGAGCTAAAATTGACCCTTTCTCTTCGTAAGTTAGTTGCCTCACATATCTCTTTATAGTGATGAAAAGTGACTAGTACCATCATTCTTTTCAGATGATATGATTGTCTACACAGAAAACCCAATAGGAATCATAGGAAAATTTTGGAATATATGTTTGCTAGTTTTTCTAGGTGGATGACCAATATACAACTTTATGCAGATTTACACATAAGGAATGATCATTTTCTACAAGAAATTTAGAGATGGCAATCACAATGACTGTATTATTTACTACCCAAGATATGCAAACTTAATTGAGAATATTTGCTTGTACAGAATAAAACTTTATTAAAAGACATTGATTCTTGGGAGGCTAAGACAGGAGGATTGCAGGTTTGAGGCCAGTGTGTGATCAATTCTTCCTCAAATGAACTGTAGCTGAATATTGAGCCTCAAAATGTAATATACATTTTAAACTTGAATCATATAAATTATAAAATTCCCTTTACATAAAGTACAAAGGTCAACAAAATAATTGATGGATAGATACATAAATGATATAAATAAGAATGAATAGTAAAACTATAAAGTAAAAAAGATTAAGAATTTATGGTTAGAATTACCTCCAGATGGGAAGAAGGGGGATGAATCGAGATAAAGGATTTCTAAGGCCAGTTATGTTCTATTTCTTAATCTGGAAATGGAGAACATGGATGTTCATTTTATTAGTATTTCTAACACTATGTATTTTTGTGGGTATATATGCTCTTTACAGAATATTCTGAACATCACAAAATTAGCAATTTTAAAATGTATATTGTTTTTTTTTTGGCGGTACCAGGGATTGAACCCAGGGGCGTTCTACCTCCGCGCTACGCCCCTGGCCCTATTTTTTATACTTTATTTTGAAATCGGGTCTCACGAAGTTGCAGAGGGCCTCACTAAGGAGAGAGAGAGAGAGAGAAAGAGAGAGAGAGAGAGAGACAGGGAGAGAGAGAGCTGAGGCTGGCTGTGAACCCAGATCCTCTGGTCTCCGCCTCCCAAAGTACTGGAATTACAAGCTTGTGCCACCACGCCCAGCTGGGTTGTTTTTTAGTGTAAATTCTTTTAAGTTTGTTGTATATTCTAGATATTAGTCCTCTATCAGAGGGATAGTTGGTAAAGCTCTTCTTCCATTCTGTAGGCTTTCTCTTTAGACTCTTGATGGTTTCCTTTGATGAAACAGAAACTTTTTAGTTTAATGCCATCCCACTTATTAATTCTCGTTTTAATTTCTTGAGCTTTTTGGGTCTTGTTGAGGAAGTTTCTAACTGTGCCTATATGTTGGAGTGTTGAACCTAGGCCCTCCTTTTAAATATGCTCTGGTCTAACTTCCAGGACTTTGATCCATCTCGAGTTGACTCCTGTGCCGGGTGAGGTAAGGATTTAGTTCCATTTTTCTACAACTGGATAACCAGTTTTCCCAACACCATTTGTTGAAAAGGCTGTATTTTCTCCAACATATGTGTCTGGCACCTTTGTTGAATCAAGAAATGGGCAATTGAATTGAATAGACACTTCACAAAAGAAGAGATACAAATGGCCAATAAATATATGACAAAATGTTCAATATCATTAGCAACCAAGGAGATGCAAATCAAAACTACACTGAGATTCCATCTAATCCCAATCAGAATGGCAATCATCAAGAAGTCAAAAAACAATAAATGTTGGTGAGGATGTGGGGAAACTGGAGCTCTTCTACACTGTTGGTAGGACTGAAAATTAGTTCATTCTCTATGGAGATCACTGTGGAGGTTCTTCAAAAAACTGGGAATGGATCCACCATGTTGCCGGGCTCTGTACCACAGTGCATGGGACAACGCAATGAAATAAATGCTCTTGAGACTTTATTTCTGGTCTCGAAAAGGTGAGAGGGGAGAAAGGCAAGAGAGCCAAACTCCCCTAACAAAGCTCAGATCTTCCTTTTATTACAGGTTTACAGAATTCAGACTGGGTCATCAAATCATTAATTGTCTCTGACTAAGGAGTAGAGCATTGAGTTAGGAATGCTTAGAAGATAAGTTGTTATCTGGCAGTTTTTGCAAGAGCAGCAGAGGCCACTGTCTCCAGCAACCTCCCTAGGCGGTCTTCCACCTTTAAGCAAAGCAAACAACAGGTGTAGTAAAACAGGAAGAAACAGCTTAGATAGCAAAGGGGCTCAAGAGAGGCAGTCTTCTGCCAAAGCAAGCAAGAAGCTATAAGTCCTTAAGCCAATATTTTTAGACTTAGAACAGTTTCCCACACCATATGATCTGGCTATACCACTCCTGGGTATCTTTCCAAAGGGATTGAAACCAGAGAACTACAGTAATATATGCATAACCATGTTCATAGCAGCACAACTCACAATAGCCAAATTATGGAACCAACCCAGGTGTCCATCAACAAATGAATGGATTACAAAAATATGGGATATCCACACAGTGGAATTCTACTCAGCACTAAAGAAGAACAAAATTGTGTCATTTGAAAGAAAATGGAAGGACCTGGAGAACATTATGTTAAGTGAGATTAATCTCACAGAGAGTGAAGAGTCATATGTTTTCTCTAATATGCACAAGCTAGGGAGTAATTGGGATACCAGAAGGACTCCAGATAATGGAGGAGAAACCTCAGTGGAGCCAGGTAGATAGTCTAAGGGAAGGGGAGGAGGAAGAGTGAGGTTCATTAATGGAATTACTGCCATCAACTATGTGTACATATGTGAAAATATCAATGTCAGTCTCAGTACTCTGTATTGGGAAGGGGGATGGGGAGGTGGGAGGGCCCACCACATGTTGTGTGCCTGTATGTCACTGTCAACATGGTTTACATTATGATGTGAGACATAATGTACCAATACAAGCATATTAAAAATAAAATTTTATGTAATTGCCAGAATTGAAACTGAAAAAATAAATAGATAAATTTAGAAATGTAACTTTACATGTTAAATTTCTCATCTTCCTCTGTTTTTATTAATTTTTTTACCTGTCTCTACTTTTTCCTTGTCAACATTAGATCCTAACAATTATGTTCACTCTCCAACAAAGTTTAAAAACTTAACATATGTTATGTTTATGTTCGGAAACACTCATGTCTTATGTTTATTTTTGTATGTCATTGTTTTTTCTTCCATATGTATGTACAATAAATTTTCTGAGTCTGTCATGGTCTGGATATGCAATGTCCCCACCAAAAGCTCACGTGTTCAAGGATTGGTGCCCAGTGCAGCAATGTGCAGAGTTGGGACTTTTTGGAAGTGACTGGATCATGAGGACTCTGGTCTCATCAGTGAAATAATTCATTGAAGGCTGAATGGGCCATAGGGAGGCAGTGGAAAATGTGTGCAGGTGGGGCATGGCTGGAGGACGTAGGTCACTGGGGGTGTACGCCTTGCTCCTTTCTCTCCCTCTCTCTCTTTCCGCTTCCTGTCTGCTATGAGCTGAGCAGCTTTCCTTTGCCATGTCATTCCCCATGATACTTGGCTTCACCTCAGGCCCAGAGCAATGAAGCAGACCAACCATGGACTGAAACCTCTGAGATCTTGAGCCAAAATAAACCTTTCCTCCACTAAGTTGTATTGTTAAAGTGTTTGTCACAGGGACAAAAGCTAACAGCGCAGAATGCCTAGAGTTGATTTATTTAGCACTCATCCATGTAAACAATATTGTAAAGTACTTCACTTACAGCAATTTAAGGACATTGCCTCATTTTATTCTCCAGTCAGTTTTGTAGTTGAGGAACCTTTGTCAATCATATATTATTTCCTTTTATGTGAACTATTTTTGTTTTCTTTCTGGGAAACTGTCACTGGTATTCTTAAATTTCACTAGCACGTGTCTAGTGCAAGATATTTATTGTTTTTCCTTTCTGGAGTTGTCCGGGTCAGCCATTTCAGTTTAGTATTAGACACATTTTTTTTATCTTTTACAGCATCTTCCACATTTTAGCAGAAACCAGACAGTTTCTTGTTGCCCTTGTAGCATCTTACTTCAGATATCTGTTGCATCCCTCAGCTTTTTAGCCATAGGGAAAGAGCTTATTCAGCCTGCTTAGGGCAGCCCAGAACTTTTAGAAGTTAATCCCACAGTCTCCTCTTGGAGCAGTAGATAACTGTTCCAGCATCCTGTTCTTCATAGGGACAAGTCAGAAGTATGTTCTACAGAGGTCCTAAGGGTCTCCAGAAGGAAGGAAACACAGTTGCTTAGTAACCAGCCATTTTGTCTCTACAGCATCTCATTCACTTACTTGCTTTGTCTTCCTGGGATTATCTACACCCAGGTTTTAGCCTCAGGTGCTGTTTCAAAGGGAACACAAGTATGAAATTTATAGTAGGTCTTTCTATATGTCTGGAAACTCTACCAGGCATTATTTTTATACATACTCTCTCCTTTTCATTAGCATTATTCCTTTCTTTAAAGTTTACATTAATTGCTCATTTTAATTCTATCCTTTATATTGACTGTTTTCCTCATATTTTCTATCTATGCTTTCAACATTTCTGGGAGAATGTCTCACCTCGTATTTCCAACTTACTAATTTGCACTTTGCTAGTAGCTCATAAGAGTTTTACTAAAAAATGAGCTTTGAATAGCTGATGTAAGTGCTGACATAATGTAATTTGTATTGTTAACATTATTTGAAAAGCAATCATTTGTCAAAAAGAGAAATGATGTGATTAAATTTATTCTTTAAAAAAAGAGACAATTATTGTGTGTCAATTGTGTAGACCACTTAGAAAAATTAGACATCCATATTCATCACACATTTTTCTATATCTTCAATTATTAGAAATTTCAGGCCGGGTGTGGTGGCACACACTTGTAATCCCAGTACTTGGGAGGCTGAGACCGGAGGGTCCGGGTTTGTGGCCAGCCTCAGCTACTTAGTGAGGCCCTCCGCAACTTAGTGAGACCCGGTTTCAAAATAAAGAATAAAAAGTAGCCTGGGGGTGTAGCTCAAAGGTAGAATGCCCCTGGGTTCCATCCCCAGTACCACCAAAAAAAAAAAAAAAAAAAAAATTCAGAATTTTCTAAAATATTCCATTATCTTTTCAAACACACATTATATATACAACCACACTAAAAACATTTTTTATACTGATGACCATTTTTCCAGATAAGCATTCCAAAGTATTATGTTTGAATCATTTTTAGATAAGATCCCAGTTATAATTATATATAAAAATAAAAAATTCTGAAACTTGGCTTTTTATAAATATTATAAATTTTTGTGATGCTAATTTCAAAGAACTAGATAATTTTACAATTCTCTTTTAAAGCATGAGTAAATTTAGAAAATGCATGAGCAAGAAAAATGATGGAGAGTCACATAGTTTTGCCCTATGCCTTTTGAAATAAGTTACTTGTGAATTCTGCTGCTTATTGTGAATCTTCCAGTGATTATATTAGTAGCCTTAGCCATAACCTCTGGATTTCTCTATTAGTCATCTAAATTATGGAGATGATACTGCTTCACAGAGGTAGAGAAAAAAGGATTCATAATTTTGTTAATAAAATGAACAAGAAAATACAAGTAATAAAATAAAAATATTTTACCTATAAAACTTTTCTTTTATATACTCAAATTATTAAAAGAACATCAAAGCTGGGCGTGGTGGCGCATGCTTGTAATCCCAGTACTTTGGGAGGCGGAGACCGGAGGATTGGGTTCGCTGCCAGCCTCAGCTCTCTCTCTCTCTCCCAGTCTTTCTCTCTACTTAGTGAGGCCCTCTGCAACTTCGTGAGACCCAGTTTCAAAATAAAGTATAAAAAAAATAGGGCCGGGGGTGTAGCGCGGAGGTAGAACGCCCCTGGGTTCAATCCCTGGTACCGCAAAAAAAAAAAAAAAAAGAACATCAAAAACCACAAAAGAAACTTGAAATAAATTTAGGTATAACAACTATCTTATAATATATGTTCTCTTTATAATATATGAAGTAATATGTATTTCAGCTATCAGCATTTTTAACCATGATACATTCATATCTTTAATATAGCATTAATTGTAATTTCAAAGACTTATACTTTAAATGATTCATGTTAATTGTAGTTTAAGCTTCATATGTCATAAAACAAACAAAATGTCATTTATATATTTTAAAACTGAAATTTTTGCTTTGATTTATTATATAATACAATATTGAAGATTTTATTTTTCCTATTCAAGATCAATTTTGTTGTCATAACTGCTTATCTTTAAATGCATAAATGCTTAAATACTTATATATTAACTAAATGTGGTAATATTTTAAATGGGTACCTCAACTTTAGAGGGAATAATTACACATAAAATTGACTTTCAACCTGCAATATTATATCAGTTAATTACCTACCCCAAAGATAATTTCACCTTGAATCGGCACTCATATTTAATTTGACTTTGTGATCCATCAAAACATATGGTACATAATAGAAACTCAATACATATAACTTGAATAAATGAATTAATGAAAACTGAAAAGAAATGTTAGGACTTTTGTTGTTTTTGTCAACTAAAAGCTCAAAAAACATTCCTGTTTGATACAAACAGCCAATTGAAGTAGCTATTTACACTTATGGGATTATTACTCTGAAGACTTAGTGCTGGACAGCCATCTCTTCTACTGCATTTTTGCCTATAACCTTCTTTCACTGCATTTCTGAATCTAAGACCATACTATAATCTACTTACATTCCATGCAGATTTTGTGGAAATGTCTGTGTTTCATGGATTTGGATATCTCTGTTCTTTACTAAAATATTTCAAGGACACGTTTTAAAACTGACACAAATGCCTGGTGAATTCACAACTTTACTATATAAAATAGCAATAAAAATAAAGATTAAAAAGATATAGCACATATTTACAGCTATACTTAGAACATTCTGCAAAGAACATCTTGACATTGAATGTCCCAAGTAAATTGTGTGTGGGATGAACAAAGTCTATCCCATATAACTATTTCTGCTCCAAATCACTTTTGGTACTGTTTCCATATGAAAACCATGGTCATAAGGGCATCTTTATCATTTATATACTCGAGAGCTTTAGTTTAGCATTCGTTTGTAAAATGAGATTCTACTTAGATTTGGGCCAGTTTTATACCTGGTCATATGAAGGCCAACTTCTGTACCATGGCAAAAGAAGAGATCAGATGGGATTTGAACTAAGAGATCCAGGATGCCCTAGTTTTCAACCTTTGCTTTTATCTAGACAGATCTTATCATTCCATTAATTTAAATTCTCCATTCTGGTTTGAGCAAAGGTGAAAGTATAAGTTTAGCTAAAGGGGAACTGTACTTAGTTTGGTATAGATTCACTTACAGAGTGCGTTAAATATGAAAAATGAATATAGCGATAATAATCACTTTGTTATTGCAAATTTTCTATGCAACTCAGGGAAATACTTCAAAAAGAAGGATTCTCAAGGTAATTTCTATTGAAAACCTGCAAAAAATAATCTTTCCCCTGCATTTTTAAGTTAAAAAATGAGTTTCAACTAAAAATAAACCACACACAGGCATTTTTCCATAGTTTGAAAAATGTATTTAATTATCTTTTAGATATTTCCTTTTAAATATGCCCCCTGAGGTTTATCCACTTATTCTATACTTGTCACTGAAAGGTCAGGTCTCTCTAGTGTTTGTGGATACTTGGTTCCACTTAAAGAGTTTAAAAGTCAAAGAAAAGAAAGGAGATGGAAATACTATTTCTTTCCTATAAAATAACTCTTTAGTTATTCTCTTCTAAAATAATTTATCTCAGAATGAAGTAAGGATAATATTAACTTATTGCATGCTCAGAAATAAAACACACATTTCTAAGTGTGAAATTATTTGTCATTATTAAACAATTAACAAGAACACTATTGGCTGTGAGAAACCAATTTGTGATGAGTCACCCAATAATCAGTGTGTTGAAAAATAACAATATGACTTAAAAATCTATTTTTCCCAAGTCATACAATCACAAATCTAGGTCACAGTTTTAGGGAAAATATTGCAGAATTATCAGACTTTATTACCAAATATTTTTCTGAAAGCTACTAAAATAAGCAAGCTGTAAGTAAAAGTTATCATAATTTAGGAAATATTTGTTAGCACTTGGTTCAGTAAGTTCTATTACATGCTATTTGTAGACATTAGAAAATAACTGGCCGGGCATGGTGGCACATGCATGTAATCCCAGTACTTGGGAGGCTGAGACAGGATGATTGCAGGTTAGAAGCCAGACTCAGCAACTTAATGGGGCCCTCAACAACTTAATGAGACCTTGTTTCAAAATAAAAAATAAATTAAGTTTGGGGCTGTAGCTCAGAGGCATAATATCCCTGAGTTCAATACCCAGTACAAAAAAAAATAAGAATGAAAGAAAAGAAATGACTCTGGGCACCTAATTAAAATGAACTTAGAAATATATGAAATGGTTCACAGAATCAATGAGAAACCAGAAGAAGCAGATGTCAGTCAGCAGCAGTATAGTTAGAATGCTTCTTCTGAAATTGGCATTAGGATGCCAAGCCTGTCCTCATTTCCAATGGGGATGCCTGAAGAAACCCAATGTTGTTCCTCTTTGTGCCTCTCTTGGGATCATCACTATAGATAATGGAATTTTGGAATTTTATTGGCCCCACCACCACCATTTGCTGGGCTCAGCTAGCAAGGAATGTCTGGCTTTGAAGTTGATAATGTGGATTTTTCTAAATAAAAATGGCCCTCATGTATCAGCCTATGTCCTCTCCAAAACAATTTATTTTTTTCATAGCACCCAAAATGATAGATTTATCAATATTAAATTTTTTAGTGATTTTTTATGTCAAAAGAGAATGATTGTGATATTGATTATTACTTCATACCTTAATGAATTTTAATGAATTTGTAATTAAGTTATTTTATTTTAATATTTAAATTCTTTGTATACATCATTCTTGTCTGCACAGAATTTCTAGATTCAGTGTCTTAGCAGTCCTGTAACTATGACTGATTAAAATGGAAATGGTACCAGGTATAACCTAGCTACCTTGCCTTTTATTTTTTAAATGTCAACGTGGCTTTTAATGATCTATTTGTGTTCTTTACCTTTTGAATATGGGCCATATATCTTAATGGCCAATGGCCCCTTTTAGGATTTCCAAGTCTGGTTTACTTTTTACTTTTGAAGTTCCTTAACTCTCCAGATTTTTCCGAGTCTCTATATTCCATATGTAAACAAGGTAAAAGATGAAGAGATTGATAGACCAATGGAGAGATAGGTAAGAGAAAGGAAGGAAGGAAGGAAGGAAGGAAGGAAGGAAGAAAGAAAGAAAGAAAGAAGGAAGAAACTTAAGCAACTAATATCACAAAACGAATACTCTTTGGAATGAAACTATTTGTCTAGCCTTTCCTAATGTATTCTAGAGAAAATCATCTTCATAAACTCTCAATAAACAGGAATATTCTAATTTTCTAATGCTTTATGAAGCTGCCAAAGAGTTTGTGCTTTTATGTTTTTCACTTTCTGTGAAATCATAAAAAGAATAAAGACTTATACTTTTAGCTTCTCCAACTGATTTTTTGAAGTTTATCTATTATAATTATTTGAACCAAATAGAATCTTGAGAATGACATTAACTGTTCAAAGAACTTCATCATTCATCAGAATCCAAATAACTTTTGGCAGAAAGTCATTCACTCTATAATACTTTTTTTTTTAATTTTCTACCATATAGATTAAAATTTTTACAAGAGCAATGTCTCCTATCACTACAGAAATAAGCTCTAATGATGGAAACTACTTGTGACTTCAAACAAAAAGCTATTGACCTTTCAGGGACAAAAATTTTTCTAATGACCTCTTCAAAAGAAAATAAAAAAGAAGGAAAGAATTCATTAGGAATGGTATCAGAGCCTAGGAAAAACTTTTCCTTGGACCTGGGAGATTAAGAAACAGAATAGAGGTTCTTTTGCATTACAGTAATAAATTCGGGTGGCTTAAAGTTTTAAACCAATTTTTCCCCAGTTCAGGGATCATTCTGCATATGACCAAGGATATCTTCAATCAGTTGTCAGAGAGTAACATTATTTTAACCCTAAATACTCAACATTCTTTTTTGGCATGAAGAATAACTTTATCACTAAGATGGAATTTTAGTGAAGTCATTTCATATATGGAACAGTTTTGATAAAGAATAAGGTCTTAATTTCTTTTACAAACATAATTGTTAACCTTTCTTTGCCTCAGGGAATGGTGGATAATAAAAAAAAATTGCCGTAACTTTCAGAAAAGATGTTATTGGAATCGCCATTCTCTTAGGTACATAGCACTTGTGCACTATTGTAATGTGGTTTTTTATGACTTTCCTGAGTGATGAATAGCATTTATCTTTGTGACTATTGGGAAGTGCTATTTGAGATTATAATAGAAATTTGAAAGTGAGGGGAGGAGAGAGGATATTAATCTTTATTGGACAATTGGAGAAATCTGGATGATTTTGAGCAAAGAGTTATATAAAAAGTTATGAAGCTTCATCTGGTTTTGGCATCTGGTTTGAGTTGTAATGATAAAAAGATTGGAGGCGGGATGATAATTCAGTTGTTACATTATTTCAGGTATTCAAAATGTTTGAAACAGGATGAAGAAAATTAGAAAGGAGATAAAACATTAGATATTATACTTAATCAATTTATACGATTGATTAAATATTCAACTGCAAATATTCAACTGCTATTCTATTTTGAAGGCAACCAAAGACAATGAGTTAATAAGCATGTGTGACTATGTTTCAATAATATTTTCTGTTTTACAAAAACAGAGGGTACAATGCATTTTATCCACAGGCTATAATTTGCAGAACTCTGTTCTGTGGTTACCAATTTTACAATGAAATTTATCAAATGAAATGCTTTATAGCCAGCTATAGAGACTTACCTGCAGCTTAAATAAAAAAGTAGGTTTACCATGAGAGGTTTAGAAATAAATTACAAAGAATGTATATATTACATTTTAAGCTACATGTATTATTTACATCTCAACTCTAGCATTGGTTCAGATCACTATGTCAAGGAGAAACCATCAAAATTAAGATCAAGAATACTCTTGGATCAAATGATAGTGCATGGAACTTTCCAAACGATGAAAGAAGGTAAGAACATTTCTGGTCTAAAGGCATTATTCTTTTTTGGAGGGGTTATAATAGTCATTTGATTTATTTATTTTAAGAAGCATCTCACTTTTATTATAAAATTCATAGCAACTTATTAAGAATCATCTCAGGGAAAAGGGGGGTGAGTTTCCCACGAAATCAGTCTCTGGTTTCTCCCAGGTGGGGCCTCTCGACTGGAATCTGTGTGGAGAAGCCGTGGCAGTTGGCAGTTGGAGTGCATTGTCCTGCAGCTGAGTCCACTCTAGCTGAAGTCAGGATCCAGGGAGTTGGTTTCATCCACCTCATCTGTCTGGTTTCTCTGGAGCAATTCTGTTATTGAATATTCTAGGGTGCCCTGCCCCCCCCCCCCCGAGCAACTCTGTTGGCTCCAGGGGCCAGCACACAGCAGCAACAGGTGCGGGTGATGTGGGTAACAATCCTCCTGGTGCCCCACCTTCAGCCCTTCCTGTCATCCCTGGGTCCTGGAGGCAGGCTCACGATGGGGTTGCCAGGTGCTGGCCTGGGGGGCTGCATGGGGAAAGAGGGTCCTCTTTGGTGGGCAAGTCAGGGGAATGGCAGGCAGGCTGTCTCTTCTGCCCTTCTCCCTCAACTGTGTTTTCCTCCTTAGAGGACAGGAACTGGAAGGTGCAAAGGTCGAGCTGGCTGGCTCTCCTCTTGGGCAGCAGAGGGAAGGTGGAAGGATCTGCTGGGGGTGGAGGTGGCATGACACACTGACCCTCAGGCCCAGCCTGGAAGGTGCCCCCGGCCCCATGGCTCACATAGCGTTGGATCAGATGGTATGTAGCCATTGAGTTTTCAAATGTCTTGCTTGACACTGATAGCCAGGTCTGGTGTGGGCCATAACCCAGGCAACACATGTCTCTCAGGATTGCAGGGTTAAGTCATTTGGGGAGCAGCTCCCCAGAAGGAGGTGAATGCTCCTTACCCTGTCTCAGCCACGAGTGCTCCAGGATGTTGATAGTGGTGGCCCTCACATCCTGGTTAAGTCAGTAAGTATCTGATGAGGAATCATGGCTGGATGGTGATGTCAGAGGTCACCGAGTACCTTCCCTATAGCACCTTCTCCTGCAGCTGCTCCCGGGTGGTGCCGGTGAACAAGGTGCAGCCTACGAGCATAAAGTAGAGGACCCCCAGGCTCCAGAGGTCTACCTCAGGGCCTAAGCCTTGGCCCTTGGAGACCTCTGGGGCTCAGTAGCAGGAAGTGCCACAGATGGTGGTCAGCTTCTGCCTGGCCCTGAAGCAGCAGATCAGCCCAAAGTCAATGTCTTTGACGTTCTCTCTGAGTTCAGGAGGATGTGATTCAGCTTCAGGTCCCTGTGCAGGATGCTTCTCTCTTGTGGAAGTACACACTGCACTCACAACCTGCCAGGACACCCTCCGGGCCTCCTTTTCTTCCAAGCTACTAGACTCCCTGATGTGGTGCAGCAGCAGCCCCCTGCTCATGTACTCCATCTCTAGGTAGACAGTCAACCCTGTCTATGATCTCAAACAGCTGGATGATGTTTGGGTGTTCCACTGCCCTCATGATAACAATTTTGGATGGAACAAAGGGGTTGTCCCTAAATGAAGGCAAGACCTTCACAGCCACTTCATTCCCGGTGAGAATATGATGGGCCAGTTTGACCTGGGCAAAACCGCCCTTGCCATTGTCCCTCAGGACCATATAATTGTCCAAGAGGACATCCTCATGAACAGGGAGAGCTGACTGCGAGGACTGGCCTGGCCTCTCTATTCTCCTAGCACTGTCCATTGAAAGCTGCAATAGCAACTAATGATGCTAGCTAAAAAACAAAACAACAAACAAAAGTACAGCAAAATAACAAGCTCAAACAAACAAACGCAGAAAACAACAAATAAGATCCAAAGCCACCAATCCACCAAAAGCACTAACTATCTTGGCATCTGACAGGTCACCACCACCCTGTACTAATGGAAAAAAACCCAGCAGTGGCGAGGGTCTTATATAGCCAATCCTGGAGACTCCCTCACATGGCTCCTTGTAAGGTCACATGGCCAGGTCACAGCTGGGTGTGGCCCACTGTGGCCATCTCACTTTTGGGCCTCTAGGACTTTTCTATTTTATTTTATTTATTTATTTATTTATTTATTTATTTATTTATTTATTTATTTTTTGTGGTGCTGGGGGATTGAACGCAGAGGCGTTCTAGCTCCGCGCTACGCCCCCGGCCCTAATTTTTATACTTTATTTTGAAACCGGGTCTCACGAAGCTGCGGAGGGCCTCACTAAGGAGAGAGAGAGAGAGAGACAGAGAGAGAGAGAGAGAGAGAGAGAGAGACAGGGAGACAGAGAAAAAGAGAGAGCGAGCGCACGCGCGTGTGCGCACGCTGAGGCTGGCCGCAAACCCGGATCCTCCGGTCTCCGCCTCCCAAAGTACTGGGATTACAAGTGTGCGCCACCACTCCCGGCTTGGACTTTTCTATTTTAATAATAAGAATAAGAAAGACTAAAGAAACTTTTTTGCTTTAGTGAGTTATGGAGCTAAAACACATCAGAAGAGACAAAGTGGGATACTTCTTACTAATAAAAGGAACAGCCGGGCGTGGTGGCGCACTCTCGTAATCCCAGTACTTTGGGAGGCGGAGACCAGAGGATCCGGGTTCGCGGCCAGCCTCAGCTCGCTCTCTCTCTCTCTCTCTCTCTCTTTCCCTGTCTCTCCCTCTCTCTCTCTCTCTACCTAGTGAGGCCCTCCGCAACTTCGTGAGACCCGGTTTCAAAATAAAGTATAAAAAAAAATAGGGCCGGGGGTGTAGCGCGGAGGGAGAATGC
>PVJS01008665.1:0-13647 GCA_004027185.1 Glis glis
CTCCCTTCCTCCCTTCCTTCCTTCCTTCCTTCCTTCCTTTTTGTCACAGGGGATTGAACCCAGGGGCATTCTACCTCTGAGCTACACCCCCAGCCCTTTTTATTTTGAAACAGAGTCTAAATTGCTGAGTTTCTTGCTGCATTGCTGAGGCTGACCTTGAAACTGGGATCCTCCTGTCTCAGCCTCCCAAGTACTGGTGTTACAGGTGTGTGCCATCACACCCAGCTTAACACATTCCTTTTAAGGTGTTGATATATCCCCTCTGCTTACATTTCACTGGTGAAAATTTTGTAACAGCCCCAGGGGAAGCTGAGAAATGTGGTCTGGCACAGGGCAGACAGAATCTCGCTATAAGGCAAAGTTTCTATTACTGAAAGAAGAAGGGGATGAGGGATTGGTGGGGGTTAATAATCTCTGTTCTGGCTCAGTTCTGTTCATCTTTGTCAGGGTATGTTACAGCTAATAAATTCAGGGATGACTTCCAGAAGGTATTCATTCATAAGCCAGGAGCTATGATTCTATCTATAGAGAGAAGGCCCTTACCCAGTCATGAGCACAAAAGCCGATCAAAAAATTTAAAAAACTGTCATTTATTCTCTCATACGCGCAAGCCACCAGCTGAGAACTTCATATAAATATTTTATTTATCTCTCATTAAAATCATGTTACTATTCTCATAATCGAGGACCAGAAATAGGATCTTTCTTTTGATCACACAGTGAGTATATAGCAAAACTCAATGGGCCAGAACCCATGCAAGGATGGACTAAAGCAGCCCAGCCCATAATCTAGCCACATTGTCTACAACAGCCCTTGGAATAGTGACCGTTAACATCCCCATTTTATGTTAGTAGGGAAGGACCAGAGAGGTTAATTAACCAGCTCAAAGTCACTCTCCCGATAAGAGACAGCAGGCAGGATTTGCACTTGGCACCCAGCTGTAGCTCCCATCTTCTTCTCTATTAGCTTGGTTCAGCTCCCCTGTGGTCAAGGAAGGCCCGCGAGGACTGGATGGTTCAGGATCAGGTCACTCTTTGCTCACAACATCCCCCTTAGCCTGCAGAAAGGGGTTAGGTGTAAGGTAACACCACCCCTTGCCAAAGGGTTCAGAGGTGGAAACACGCAGGGTATATTTCAGACAGAAACGAATTTCAATTTGTTATTAATAAAAACAGTTAAAAAACACATTTGGCAACAGACTGCGGGGTGTAGTGCTATTTATGAGAAGGGCTTAATGGGAGAACGCTCATCTGCAGCAGATGGATGTCGGTGGGGCCTCTCCAGAGGAGCGGCGTGCCCTGCTTTCCTTTGTCTTTGAATACATTTGGAGGGTGCCATGTGTGAGCTCGGATGGGTGGTTTTGAACCACAGCTCATTAAAAGCAGGTGCTTCCCTGAGGGTTAGCTAGGAAGGAGAAGTGGAGTCGCCCAGACAACCTGGACAAATCCCTCTGGGTTGTGCTGTTTCCTCCTGGAAGAGGAGGGTCACTGGCCAGCTTGCAAATGGACTGAGCCAGTGGTGGAGGTGAGACACACAGCTCCCAGATCCCTGGAACTTTACCTGGGTTTGCTAAAGAACCTGCCTCTCGATTTCAGCGTGGCTTTGTTGCTTCGGTGTACCTTGACTGGAAACCTTGGCATTAGTAGAGAAAGACCAGACAAAGCCTGCGGGAGCCCTCATAGAGCCATCGGCTCCCCCAGACTGCCAGTGTCCACGGCTCATCCCTTATGGATGACCCGGGATCTCCAGGGAGACACAGCTCTCTAGAGACAAGCCTTTAGGACCTGGGGAAGTCTCTGGGAAACACATCATTTTTCTTGTGGATAAAGCAGCCCCTCCTCAGCACCTTACTTTTGCATATGAAAGGCCCGGTAATTACTACTTTCATCCTTAAAGCACGCAAGTGACATGCAAAATTAGCACTTGAGAGGATCCACTTTTAGACCTTGTTGTAAAGCAAAACTTATTATTTGAAGATAAATCAATTTCTGTTGCCTGTATTTGCGGTTTCCCCCAGATGGCTAATTACCAAAGATAAATGTGTATAAACACGAGCCTTATCCCTCTCCATCCATCTTCCCTGCCTGCCTGTTTATCCAGAGGTTAATAACCGCAATCCTGTAGTGTATTGCCATAGTAATGGCTTTGATGGGCCCGACAAGTTTATGACCTTTTATTACAAACAGAAGGACATTCATTTCAAGAAAGGAAGGTCATTTTAGAGATGAATGTGCAGATAACTAGCCTTATTGAAATGGAGCCAAAAGGGGGGAGGAAGAAAACAGGAAACAAAATAAAAAGAAGTTGGGGAGGGGGGCATACACACAACCCTACAAAACAAACAGCATAAACGTCACGGAAATCGGTTTAGAGCAAAATTAAATAAGGTTCCTGCAAGCATTAATTTTCATATTCTCTGTTTATGCACTGTTAGAATTATTTCCTGGCGGTGATTTACTAGGGAGTAAGACCTGGCAGTATCATTCAGACACTCACCAAATTCAGTTAAGGACTGAAATATCCATTCAGATGGAGCTGACTTCCTCTCTGGTCAAAAGGGCAGGTGGAAAGTGATGTGTCTCAGAGCAGCTGAGTCCTCTCTGCAGAGGTTGATGTTCAGATCCATCCCTTCCTTTCCTTCCTTCCTTCCTTCCTTCCTTCCTTCCTTCCTTCCTTCCTTCTTCCTTCCCTCCTAATTATAAAATTATTCATGCTCATTATAACAACCAAATAACATAGAGGAGTACAATCTATCCCTTTTCCCCTCTCTTATCCCACTTTTTGGAGATGACAGCCAGTGCTACAAGATGACTAATTAAAAATATAACTCTATGGTTTGGATGAGTGTCCCCCAAAGGCCCATGTGGTGCTACTGGGAGGTGGTGGAACCTTTAAGAGGTGGGGCCTAATGGGAGGTTCTTAGGTCATTGGTCACATGACATAAAGTGGATTGTGGGTCCCTGGCCCCACCCTGTCTCTCTTTCTCTGCTTCCTGGCTCATGATGTAAGCAGTTTTCTCTGTCATTTGCTCCCACCATGATATGCTACTCTAACCAGAGGTCCAAAGTTATGAGGCTGCCTGATCTTGGGCTGGAACCTCCAGAACCATGAGCCAAACTAAACCTTTTCTCTCTTTATGAATTTATTGCCTTAAGTGTTACATTATAGTAATGTGAAGGTGACTAATTTAAGCCCCGATAACATGCAAGACAAAGTTCTAAGCTGTTTAAAAACATCAACTCATTTTATCTTTATAAATGCTGTACGGAGATAGGTCCTATCATTGTCCTTATTTTATAGGTGAGAAAATATAAGCACAGAAAGGTTAAGTAACATGACTGAAACCACACAGGCAATAACAGAAAGAGGAGGGAATCAAACTTTTGTCCGTAGGTCGCCTGGGCTGAGATGCCACACTACATCTAAAGCCAGACTAGCCAGTGCCATCCTCAGCCAGAGGCTTTTTTGTTTTGACAAGTTATCAGAGGGCCCTAGAATGACATTGAAGACATCTGATTTTCTTCCCATTGTTCTCCCGGACACTCTGGTTTATGGCAAAGCAAAATTTTACCAGAAAGAGTCAAACAGGGAAGAAAGCCTATATTCAAGATAATTGCAATAGGGGACCGAGATTGAGGTCAACTCCGAATAGAACAGGAGCAACTGGGAATTTATAGACATGGGGGCAGAGTGAGGGAGTCCATAGATGGGAAATTTCTAAGAGGAACTTGGTTAGGTCACGAGGGCAGGGGGTTTTTGCTAAACTGGCTTAGCAGAATTCTTACTATCTGGGCTGAAAAGAGGGCAGGGAGGAACCAAACTCAAGCTTGCACAGGAAAAGAATCCTTATACACTGCCGCCTTGAATCTCAGAAGTGCATGCACACAGAAATGCACCAGGTCTGCAGCTCTGCTCCATGTTTTTTGGGAATAGCCTTGTGTGATGTATTCGCCTGTGTATGTTTCATTGTTGTTCTTACCTTGGACCTTTCCAAAATCTTTCAGTTTCAGGATCCAGCATGAATCTAGCTTTGAAACTTCAATTTAGAAAAGAAGAATTTAATATTGGAATGTAGAATCATTTAACCCCAGTTATTCTAGTGTCTTCCATCTTCCCCTGTGAAAGTTCCTTACTTCACTATGTCCCAACTCAATTCAAACCTGAAACTAACTTTTCAGTGAAATACTATTTCTGTGAGGACCGAAATATTATGCTAGAACCATTCAGTTTTGATATCTGCACTCATTCATTCATTCACTCACTCATTCATTGATCCATTCTTTATTAAAAATCAATTTTATTGGGAGGCGGAGACCGGAGGATCCGGGTTCGCGGCCAGCCTCAGCACGCACTCTCTCTCTCTCTCTCTCTCTCTCTCTCTCTACTTAGTGAGGCCCTCCGCAACTTCATGAGACCTGGTTTCAAAATAAAGGATAAACAATAGGGCCGGGGGTGTAGTGCAGAGGTAGAACGCCCCTGGGTTCAATCCCCGGTACCGCAAAAAAAAAAATCAATTTTAATCTCCTATTACTCAGTGCTGGGATCCTTGGTAGTGATAGAGATATGAGATGAATAGGACATCACCTTGGCTCTGGAGGAGCCAACAGTCTGGCAGACACAAGCTTGAGAGCAACATGCTGATTACTCCCCAAGGGTCAAGCCACAGCCCTTCCCCCAGTGAACGGTTTTGCAGCCAACCTCCATGAGAATAAGAGGAGTCATCAAGAACATTCACAGGTTGGTTCCATAATTTGTCTCTTGTGAATTGTGCTGCTATAAATGTGGATATGCATGTATTATAAGAGCCAACAGATGAATGGATCAAAGAAAATGTGGCAGATACACACAATGGAATTTTACTCAGCAAGGAAGAAGAACGAAATAATATCATTTGCAGGAAAATGGTTGGACCTGGAGAACATGATGCTAAGTGAGATCAACTGGTCTCAGAAAGTCAAGTGTCCTGTTTTCTCTCATATGTGGAAGCTAGAGAGAAAACAGGAAACAAAAGGGACTTCAGATAAATGAGAAGAGAGACCAGGAGAATAGGGGAAAGGGATTGGAGGAGGGAGGTTAAAAAACTAGAATTGTTGAAGGCAATAGTTCATATAATGGCATGTCCATATACAAAGGTATCACTACCATGCGCTCACTAACATGTACAGGGAGGAAGGCGGAGCAGGGTGGGGTCTGGAGGGAAACACATCAAATACTGTGTGCATGTATGTTTGTATCACTATGAACCTTACTGTGATGTATAATTGCAATGCACCAGTAAAAATACGAAAAGAGAGAACATACTGAGGAACACTACAAAGACTCTAGAATTTTCAGTACTGACTGTCCATCAGTCCATCACTACTGATTCCCCCCCTCGTAGTGGAAGGCAATGTCTGCCTTGTTCTGTTCTGGTGTGGTGCCTCAGTGGTCCTCTCCCTCTCTAGTGATCCCACATCCTCCTGTATGTCAGCAAGGCTATAAGCAAGCATTTCGTCTCTCTTAGAACATTCAAACTGGATCCCATTATCTAGAATAGCAGGCTCACGTCCTGCCAAGTGGGTATTCTCTTCGGACCTGTCCTCACACCGGGGACCTGATGTAGTCTGAAATTTTGCTATTAGAGGCTCCATGTCTAGCCAGGCGTGGTGGCGCACGTCTGTAATCCCAGTACTTGGGAGGCTGAGATAGGAGAATCGCAGGTTTGAGGATAGCCTCTGCAAGTAGTGAGACTTTCATCAACCTAGCGAGACCTTGTTCCAAAATAAAAATAAAATTGGGCTGGGGGTGTAGCTCAGAGGTAGAATGCCCCTGGGTTCAATCCCCAGTACCAAAAAAAAAAAAAGAAAAGAAAACTCCATTTCTTTGGCCCTTACTGGCTTCTCAGTATCCAAGGGTTTCTCCTAAGAAGCACCATTACCTTCAATAGGGCCCATCTGAAACCCTTAGCAACTAAGGGAATTAGATGTCAACCAGGTGAAGGCAAAGCCGCAGGTGCAGAGGGCTGGCAGGAGGAGCTGACCTCACGAAGCACAGAGAGATCCAGTGGGAGGGCGGCAACTCTGAGACTACGGCCCCAAGACCACCCTTCTGATCTGATTCTCTTCGATTCACAGCAGCAACTGAAGAAGCGTGGTTGGATCATGGTGTCTCTTTCACCAGCTCCCAACCCCAGGTGGGAACCCTGAGGTATTTTGGTTCTTGTAGCAAATACAGAACATGAGCTGCTCATTGGGACTCAGTGTCCCAAAAACTCAGTTCCATGCACGTGGTTCCAAACAAGGAGTGTCTTTGAGACCTTTGGTGGTATTTCAAACTCATGCCTGGCTCCAAAACTCATGCCTGTCCTTCCCGGGCTATGGCCTGGCACCCACGGTGCCCAGAGCTGCTGTCTCCCCTATGCCCAGCACCCTTTGGGGCCTTCTCAGAGACTCGTTCCAGCCCCAATCTGTGCATGGAGCCCACCGCCACCTCTTTTCTCTTCATTCATCTCAGAGTTTTAAATCTTTATCCCCAACCACTGCCCGGCATCTGGATTCAAATCTTGAGTCCCACCCAAGCCTTTGCCATTTTTATTATTGCCAATGCCTTAAAACTCCTTTGCCGGCCCACAGTGACTGGATCAGTGGCCCTTGGTGACATATACCCACTGAATGATACCTGAATTCATCTCTATGCCTCTGTTTCCTCATCTGGAAAACTGGAAAATGATAGTACGTAGCTCATAGAATTACTATGGGGATTAAAGGACTTCAGGCATGCAAAGGGCTTAAAACAGTATCTGATGTCTAGAAGTGCTTACTAAGTGTTAGTATTTTTACTATAATAATTGATGGTGTCCTTCACTCCTTCTACATCACAGCCCTGTATTTCCAACTCACCAGAATCCAAGTGTATAAGCCAGGCTCCTTTCTTCTGCTCCCAGATCTTCGGTTTTGAATGCCTTCCCCTTCCTCCCTGGGTTTGCATTACTGAGGCTGTTTTTTGACTCAGATTTCAAGTGGCCAGAGGCCCACTGTCCCACACAGCTACCCGCCAGCTCCCCCCCTTCATGAAGAGCTGGGGATACTTTGCACCTCTTGGAAGGGCAGCTCCGAGCTCCCGTGAGGATGATATACTACGTGAAATGGTGAAAGTGACATTGCAAATGAGGGAAATCAACTGTTCCAACCGGAGCCAGGATCGAACGGAGGGGACGACAGTGAGTCCCCTGAATATATATGGTCCTGACCGCAGGCCTGCCAGAAATCAGCCTCGGCTGGAAAATTGAGCTGTGATTATTACAAAGAGCCGGAATGATGGGCTCGGTCATGATACTTCAGGAGCCCCATAAAGCGCAGCCCAAACAATTTCCACATTAAGTGTTTAGAGAGAGAAGGATGGCTTTGTAAAGGAGGATCTTGTTACTCCTCAAAAACCTACTATGAAGACGTCAGGCGTATGGAAATAACAGATGGCAAAGGCGTGTGAAGATCATTACTCTGAACTCTAAGTGCCATTATTGACAAGCACAGCCCACACTGCTGGGCAAATAGAGAGCAAGAGGGAGAGGCGTACAGAAGAGAAAACAGAGACCGGCTATTTCAGAATATCAGGGGATGAAGAGAAATTACAATAGGTTTACAACATTCTTCAAAGTGAAAGAAAGAGCCAAGACAGACAGAAAGAATGAATAAGGGAGGTGTGGGCTAGAAGGTGAAAAGATCCCATCCGAAGTTAATTAACGGGCTGGGGGTGGTGGTGCACACCTGTAATCCCAGTACTTGGGAGGCTGAGACAGGAGGGTCTCAGGTTTGAGGCCAGCCTTAGCAACTTAGCGAGACTGTGTTTCCAAATAAAAAATAAACGGGGCTGGGGGTGTAGCTTGGAAAATGCTTCTGGGTTCAATTTCCAGTACCAAAAAAATGAATTTAATTAACAGACTAATTTGTTTTTTTTTTGTTTATATACAAGGTAGTGCTTCTTAAAGTTGAGGGGATCACTTTGAGTATCTGATGGAAGTGATAGCTTCCCTTTCTGAAAAAAGATGCCCTTATAAATACATCATTAGTTTTGGGTAAACAAAATAAAGAGTTTCAGTGGACCCTAGGTTAAGAGTTTGCAAATGTGGCTAGAACAATAATCTTTTCTCGGATAGAAAGAGATATAGAAATGGCCGGCACCTGAACTCTAGACTTCTTGGCCATCAGATTTCCCAAGACAACACAGAGAGGGGCCCATTGCTATGGCCCTAACTCCTGGGCACCAGACTCCACATGGTGTTTGCTTCTGACTAGATGTGCGGGTGGGGGTATAGGCTTCCTCGTCTCTTCCTGCTTGAAGGTTTAACTAAAATCTGGCTAAGGAGCCTCTTTAGTTATTTTCCTATCAGAAAAAGAGGAACTATTTGAATTTGGGGTGGGACATTTTTGGGGGTGGGTGGAGGGGGAGACGAGACTATCCCAAAGATTGCATGATGTTTTGTACCTTGGCTTCTAGCAACCAACCAGTAGCGACCACTTCCTATTCATTGTGACCTCCTCCCATCCGTGTTTAAATGCCACTTAAGAACCTACAGAATCCATAATCTAACCTCCAGTTCAGGTTGTCAGGGTTTGGCCAGTCCAATGGCAAGGATTGTCCTAGGAAGACGGACAGAAAATGGAATACTGCAGACTAAAGGTGTATCACAAGCTCCTCTACCCTCATCTCCATATCCCCTCACCCCAGAGCCTGGCCAGGTCCTGCTGAACCTTCCAACCTAGGAACTACCCCAACTGCTTAAATCAAAGGCCACCTCTTGCATACCATAAGGGAGTTTTAGGGGGAGAAACATGAAAAGGGAAAAGTGTCCCAACAAGATGGACCCCAGAGGAGACTCCTGTACAGGGCAGCAGGACTTTTGAACTCCTCGTTTCTCCCTCCAGGCTCTCCATTGCTTGATCCCAATGCTCATTTCAAAGTCTTTGACTATGTCAACATTTTTTTTCTAAGAAGTGAGTGAGAGAAGAGATCCTCCAGGTACAGCTGCATGCTTGGCTCTGTATACAGAATGAAAATGTGCACCTAAAAATCTGTGTTCCAAACTATAAATCTGCACCTACCTCCCACAGGGACACCAATGGCTTGGAGAATGCTCCATCCAAGTCAAGCAGATTTCTTTGCTGAAGACCTTCTCAGAGCTCGTAATAACCGAGGGCCAGGCACCGGACCAAGGACTTTCCATCAGACAGCATATTTGGGCTTCTGGCCTGCAGTAGGAGGTGTCTACTACTGGGAATAGCTGGAGTTTTCAGATGAGAAAACAGGTTTGGAGATGTTGAGGAACTCGCCCAGAGTCGCACAATGAGTAAGTATCATGGTCCAGGTTCAAACCCAGCTCCACCTGTTGCTAGGCACATGTGCTTTTTAGATTCTACATCCTCCTGATATGCTAATACATTATCATGTAGTCAGACGTTGCTGAGTGAAAGGGGTACATTCTGAGAATTGTGCCCTTAGGTGATTTCAAATTTGTGCAAACATCGTAGAGTGTACTTACATGGACTAAGAAGGCTTCCATGTCGCTAGGCAATATAATCTTATGAGACTACTGTCGTATATATAGTCCCCCATTGATCAAAATAGCATTGTGTAAGCTGGGAATAGTGGTGCATGTTTGTAATTCCAGTACATGGAGACTGAGACAGGAGGATCACAGGTTCAAAGCCAGCCTCAGCAACTTAGTGAGGCCCTAAGCAAATTAGTGAGACTCTATTTCAAAATAAAAAATAAAATAGGGCTGGGGGTATAGCTCAGAGGTAGAATGCCCTTGGGTTAAATATCCAGTAACCCCCCCAACAAAATATATATCATTGTGTGGTAGATGCCTATGCAATATATTATCATGTGTCCTAGGGAGATGCATCAGGCAGTATATTCCAAATTAATTTGATCCCATATAATGGATCGGGTTTCCCTAGAGGCAGATTCTGAGACTCTAGGATTTGTGTGCAGGAAGTTTATTGGGGTGGATTTTGGGATCAACACCTGTTAAGGAAAGCAAGACTGGGTCAATGGAGAAGTGGAACTGGGCCAATCCTATGCGGAGATCTGAAGGTAGAATGGCTTTTCAGAGTTGTTTAAGAATTGGATGAGACAGCTGGGCATTTGTTATTGCCACCACCAGCTCCCAGAGCCACCCTATATTGACCATTTGATGCAGGCTGTCTTGTGAAGGGTGTTTTTTATATCTTTGCTTTAATTTAAGTGAGCAAGGATCACTTGTAAATCTAGTGCTGCAATATACAAAGTTTGAGAATGCTGGCTCAGAGACTGAAATTTAGAAATAAACAGTCACTGGTTGGAAGGCATTCCCAACCACATTTATCCATTCTGAGCTTCAACTGGTAAACTACGTTAGTGTAGTAGTCTACCCAGTTTAGGTGCTTCTGGGCACACTTCGGCACAGATCCTATAAGGTAAGCTAAGAAATTCTGCATATAGGACCTAGTATACGTGATATTGAGTGCATTTATTTCTTTATTATGGTGCTGGAGATTGAGCCCAAAGACATTCTACCTCTGAGCTACACCCCAGTCCTTTTTATTTTTTTTGTTTAAAAACTGGCTCTCACTAGGTTGCTAGGAGTCTTGCCAAGTGGCTGAGGCTGGCCTTGAACCTGTGATTCTCCTGTCTCAGCCTCCCAAGTACTGGGATTACAGGCATGTGCCACCATGCCTGGCTGATTGAGTGTATTCATATTGACTTAAGATAGTTAGTGGCAGAACTGGGGCTAGAATAGGTGCCCTTGCTCTTCATTTAGTATTCTTTAAATTGTATCTGCCAGCTCTTGGTTCTAGGGACAGGGATGTGAAGAAATTATATTCAGGAATCCCTTAACCAAAAGGGCAGACGAGCTTATGATTTGGAAGTTCTATTTTGAGACCAGTTAAAGAGAGAGGAAATTCAGTTCATTGCTCATTTGTCATTCAGCAGGTCTGGGATGTCCCTGGATGCTGCTAAGCTAACGTTCAGTGGTGTCGACAAGATGACACACAATATGTTGAAAGGTAGGCATTAAAGACCTTTGACGGCATTAGAAGAGGGTAACACAGCCTCCCAAGAGTGCTAAGAGCAGGAACAAATGTGCGCTGAAGATCAAACGTCAGCCTACTACACAAGACGAGCCTGGGACAGGACAGCAGGCAGTGTCCTCCGGGAAGAGGTGGTGTACAGGATCAGCGCTCTGAGAGAGGAATGCCTCTGATCTCCCAAATAAACAGATGGACAGATCACAGCCTAATTTAGATACTACTTTGAGATGACTGCCACCAGGGCTTTGGGTTTTCTTCTATAAGTAGTTCATAGCTTTGCCAGAATATAAATAGAGCATATCGAGACTTAAAGCTTGAAGGAAAACTAAAAGATGTGATAGCCCAATTTCTGTACTTTGTTCTTTAGAAAACCAAAGCCCAGGGAAGCTAATTGATTTTTTTTTCCCCTAAGGTAACAAAGCTTGTTGGTAACAGCGTAAGGTGAGAAACCAGGTCTCTTTCTCTCAATGATTCATTTAGGCAATAGATATTGGACATCATATGCCTGGTCCCGAGGGTTGAACCCAAGGCGGTTGAGCAGGGCACACTGCTTTCTTTTCAAGAATTTCTTAATCAGCTGCACAAAAAGAGATCTATGAACAATAAGGAAACGAGCGTTTGGAAAGTACAATATGAACGTATTTCCATGATGCTAAATGATCTTTACAGAGGGCCAAGAGCTGCTAGCTAACTGGGATCAATAAGGAATCAATTGGCGGAGGTGCTGTACTGTGTGTTGGTCCCAGTTTGCACCAGACCAAGGGAGTCGACGACTCCTACAGTAGGAGTCAGTAGATGACTCCAACTTCTACTCTTGGGATTCTCCACTATCAATGGCTGTGGAGGGCATGAGCTATGAAGTGGCATGAGGTGGGCAGGTACCCTAAATACATCTATGAGTCTTTGATTCTAAGCAACATCTTCATCTACACATGTACCAAATTTCAGCAGACTCTGCCTCCATTGTTCTATTTTTAGCTGAGCTCTTGATTGTAATGTAGTTCATCTTGGTTGATTGCCAAGTTTAGTCATGAGTCGCTTAATGCTGGGGACAGGTTCTGAGAAATGAGTTGTTAGTTGATTTTGTCCTTGTGTGAACATCCTAAAGTGTACTTACACAAATCCAGATGGCCATGATGTCACCAGGTGATATAATCTTATGGGACCACCGATTTACATTTGGTCCATTGTCAACTAAAATGTCCTTAGATGGCACATGACTGATTATTAATCTGCTCAAACTGCCATTGCAATGTATGGTGGATTAGTGGCTTAAACAATGGAAATTCATTTTATCACAGTTTCTGAGGCACAGGTCATAGCTCAAGGCTCTGGAGGGAGGGCTGGTTTCTGGCGAAGCCTCTCTTTCTCTGCCTGGTGTATAGATGGCTGCCTTCTTACTGTGTTCTCACCTGGCCTTTCTTTTGTGTGCACATTCAACTGGTATCTCTTCCTTTGCTTATATGGACACCAGGCTTCTTGATTAGGGCTCCACTCTTATGAACACATTTAAACTCTAATTACCTCATTTAAAGCCTTATTCTTATTTTCAAAATAAAGTCTTACTGGGGGTTAGAGCTTCAACATATTAGTTTGAGAAGGGTACAATTCAATCTGTAACAGTCAGCAATTCTCTTCTCACTGAGAAACCTCCCAGTAGCAGGGGTTCCTTGTTCCTGGGACCTCAACTCATGTCCTAGGCAGATCGTCTCTAATGGGATCACAGTTCTCATGTGAAAACTTTGGCCAATATTCAAAAAGGGAAAACGAATCTAGGATGTTAAGATAGTGGTTATAGTAGGGAATAGTGACCAGGAGAAGGTGTGAAAAGGTTTCTGAAAAGCGATTTCTTGATCTGATGGTTACATGGCTATGTTTAGTCTGTGAACTCATTAGTCTGTTTACTTATGAAGCATGTCTCCTGCATGTTGTTTCTTCCAGTTAGCCAGTGCTGTGTGACAAATCACTTCAAAATTTGATAGCTTAAAGCAGCAACATTAATTTTTCTTGTGAATCTGCAATGTGGGCAGTGTTTGGAATGGATAACTTGTCTTTGTTTCATTTGACATCAGCCAGGGCTAATTGGGATCATCTGGAGGGATTGGGATCATCTGAGGCTTGCTCACTGCTGTGCCTTGCAATCGATGCTGGCTGAAATGAAATTGAATCGGTGCTAGGGTTGCCCACTGGAACACCCTCAGGGGCCTCCTTATGTGGCCTGAGCTTCCTCACAACATGGTGGCTCACTTCCAAGGGCAAGGGTCAGGTGGAAGTCATATTGCTTTTTATGACCTCATCTCTGAAGTATATAGTGTCACTACCCCTGAGTTGTTTTTCTCAGGACAGCCACAAACACCCATCTAATTCCAAAGTGGAGTCAATAGACTCCATCTCTGGACGGGGAATGGCAAATTCCAAAAGAGTACTCAGGACCAGAGATAGTGCTTTGGCAAGTTAAAAAAGAAAACACATCCCACTGCACTGTTTTACATTAATGAGTAAAAAAAAAAAACAACTTAATACAATAAAATTGGAAAAAATATCAGGTAGTTTTGGAGAAAAAAGTGGAGACAAATAACAAATCAGGGCTGGGTGT
>PVJS01008665.1:13747-29040 GCA_004027185.1 Glis glis
TGTAGCGCGGAGGTAGAACGCCCCTGGGTTCAATCCCCAGTACCGCAAAAATAAATAAATAAATAAATAAATAAATAAAACAACAAATCAGATCACCATCAAGAAGTCTAAAGTTCTATCGCATACCTTAATCCACTCTTGATCTTCTAAAGAGCCTCAGTCATTGTAAAAATCTTTGACACATAACCATCTTACATGGACAAAAAGAATAAAGTAAACTAAAAGCCAACAGCAACCCACATTGTGGTGGTGAGCAGATTTTTACTCAGGGCCAGTTGAGACTTGTATATTTTTTTTTGCAGTCATTTGTAATCATAGTGGAAAGAAGAACATTATCTACAAAATAAGAGGCTGCAGTGTGCAGGAAATGGAGCATGAAAAGGATTTGTGCTGTGATGTAGAGATTAGAAAGAACAACCCATGTGAATTAATAAATGGAATGCAAATACAGCACACTCAACTGTAACTTCAGTACAACTTCAAAGGATTTGTTACATGAAGAAGTACGAATTCTCCAAAGCAATATTAAATACTTGATTTATTTCCTCCCCAGAATGGAGCAGTGATTCCATTGGAGCAATGTGAAAAGCTTTTCAACCCCAAGGTTCAACTGCACTGCTCCTTTTCAGTCATTCTCAGACATACGTTTGTTCACCTTACCCCATGACCACCTTAAATCAACACACCCATCCATGCGTCCTAGCTTTAAACGTCTCAGAAATTTAACCATACCCACTTGCCTCCATTTCCAGCTTACTCTGCACTCCATGCATCATGACCATCTTCATCATTGTATCTCTTGAGTTTCTCCATGCTCCTTTTCCATGCTGTTTCTATCATGCTGCCCCATTCATCCCTTGAACTTAAGGGAAGAGTTGGTTTTCTCTATTTTGTGTCTTTGAGAAATGGGTCTCTTTTGCCCCAGGATTTCCTATCCCTTGCCATTTTAAATAACTATTCTATCAAGAATACAAAAGATATCAAGTGTTGATGAGGATGTGGAAAAAAGGAACCCTTGTATACACTGATGGTGGGAATAAGAAGTAGTACAACTATCATAAAAAACAATATAGACGTTCCTCAAAAAAGGAAAAGTAGAACTGCCATCTAATAATCCCACTGCTGGGTATATATGCAAAGGAAATGTAATTAGCATGTTGAAGAGATATCTGGACTCCGTATTTCTTGTAGCATTATCCATAATAGTCAAGATATGGAGTCAACCTGTGTCCATCATGGATGAATGGATTTAAAAAATGTGGCATATATGGAGTGGAATATTATTCAGCCATAAAAGGATAAAGTCCTGTCATTTGCAATAAAATGGCTGAGCCTGAAAGACACTATGTTGAGTGAAATAAGCCAGACACAGAAAGGCAAATACTGCATAATCTTACTCATATATGGAATCTAAAAAAGTTTTTCTCATCGAAGTAAAGAATATAATAGTGGTTACCAGAGACTAGGGAGGGGATGGAAAAGGGGAGATAAATAAAGGCTGGTTAACTGGTATAAAGTTATAGTTAGATGTGAAGAATAAGTTCTAGTGTTCTATTCTACATGAGGGTGACTAGTTAACAATTATGCATTGAATATTTCAAAATAGCTATAAGAGAGATTTTGAATGTTCTCTGTACAAAGAAGTATTTGAGGTGAAAAATATGCCAATTACACTGATTTGATTGTTACACAATGTTTATGTCTCTTGAAATATCACATTATATCCCATGAATATTTTATTATTATATTGTGGTATGTAAATGATACATTAAATATTTCTCATATGTAAAGCATGCATAAAACAAGTAACAACATAAATTTTGTTTAATTATTTATTATCCTCATCTTAACATTAGTCTGATATGGGAGAGCAGGCACCATCTGGGGTGACCACTTGCTAAGTGGAGATGTGGACAGGGCGCGAGGCCTGTCTTGAGCAGTGTGGAAGCCACTTGGCACAACTGTGTAGCTGACATCGTCAGAAGAACCTCAGAGGGCATAAAAAATAAAGAAAAACTGAAATGGAATTTTAATGGCCCAGAAAAGAGTAGGATACAGATCCCCAAGGTCACTGTGACCCCCATCCCATGATTGGGCCCTGACTCTAAAGCAGGCGCTCTCTCCCTTCTATTTCAATACAGCTGAGAAAGAGGTCTAATCTCCTATAACATGTTCACTTCAAAGATTCTGGGTTCTCAGTTCATATTTGTTAAATGAACAACAGCAATAAAAAACCCATTTATCTCCTTTGTCATTAAGGATTCAGACCCCAGATTGTATGCTCTCAGAAAAAAAGTAAGTGTTGTCAAACGGCTTTATATTTTGAGTGTATTTCTCTTTCCAGTGGCAACTCCAGGTACCACTGGATACTGTCAGCAGGAATGAAATTGTGTAGGAATTCTCCTGGGCCGAGGGAGAAGGAGTGTCAGCTCACCATCCCACCCGGGGTTCCTCCCTCTATGTCTTTATCCTCATCCTCCAACAGCGGTGATTCTTCTTATTCTCTGAAGGAGAAGACAGCTATATTTGCTGTCAAGTCGAGTGAATTAAAGATAATCTCCCCTCTCTCTAAGCCAGCTGTTTCCTTACCATCCAGCGGGTGAGTTCTTGTTGCACCCCGTTCCCTGCACAAGTGCACCCACGCTCAGGATTGGTCTCTTCTGCTGGGGAAGCAGTCATTTGCCACTTGACTTTCATGTCTGTCTCTCAGAGAAGGTCACTATTTTCTGACCGACTGTTTGTCAATTGCTTCTCTGTCAGCTTTTCACCATTACTGTGCTGACCTCTCCTTAAGAGCCTCTCTACTTCAGAAAAACACAGAGCTATATTTGAGAAGAGGATTAAGGAAGGTCCTTTAATGGATATATAATAAAGCATCGTTAATGAATGTGGGTGAAAAAAAATCTAACACTACACATTTTTACCATCACCCTCCTGGAGAAACTTTGAGAAGGCAAATTCAAATAAATGGTCCAAAGCCTTTAAAAAGGATTACAATCTAATGAATTTCTTGGATATTTATTGTGATACTGTGAAGGGTGAGATGCTGCCTTGATCCTGTCTTGCTCAGCTGTAAAAGGTTCCTATTGTCACTTGCCTTGTTGTGGTGAGGTTTAAGCAGGTGACAAAGGAGAAAGTGCCTGGTGCAGAATAAGGACTCCAGAGTGACTTAGATTGTCCTATGTTGGAGCTTCAAGGATTCTAATGTGGCAAAGATGTGAAAAGGGAAAAAACAAAACAAAACAAAACAAAAAAACCCAATAACCCTGTCTCAGTTATTATTCTCACTGCTGTAATACAAAACAATTGACCACACAATTTAGAGGAAGGAAGATTTATTTGCTGCTCACAGTTTATGGAGATTTCAGTCCATGTCAGGCCAGGTCTGTGGAGCTCAGGGGATGGCGGTGGGAAGCAGAGAGAGCGAAAGTGCTAGGCTCCATTCTCGCATCACAGAGCCAAAAGCAAAGAGAGCGAACAAGAAAGGGGATTCAAAGACAAAAGCACAGTCCCCAAGGCCGCACCTTCAGAGATTTACCTTCTCCAATCACACTTTTCCTGCCTAGGTTACCACCCAGTAAATCCATTACAATGGATTTATCCACTGATGAGATTACAACACTCGTGACTTAATTCTATGAACTCTGAACATTAATATACGAGCTTTTTGGGTGGCATTCTATACCTCATCATAACAAACCCAAAACCTGTGCCATAAGGCAAAATATGGGAAATGCCAAATGATATGTTCTGGGAGGTCAAAAGGTAAGGGGCACTCTCTGTACATTGAAGATTCCCTTGATGGTACTGAAGAATGGGTGGAATTTCCATAATGGGAATTCCATGGGTAGGATATCCCTGACTGTATACATAGAGCAAAGGTTTCAAGCAGAACCAACTGATATCCTGAACTGCCTGGGCATACCAGGGATGGTCTAAGGGCTGAGCAGTCCCTGGGTGATGTTTTAGCTTAAGACTTGGGGGAATGAGACATGGGAGCCATGGCCATCCACACGGGGCAATGATGAGATCACAATTGTATGCTAACGGAGATTAATTGGCAGCATCTTAAAATGCTGAGAGTGAGACTGAGGGTTGGGAAGATGATGAGGAAGTCATGAAGGAAGCCCAGGTCATTGATAGTGAGGACTTCCACTAGGGCTGTAGTGAGGAACATGGCAGAGGGCACCTATAGCTCCAGAATTTCCACTTTGGAAGCAATTGGGGCTGGAGGTCACCTTGGAGAGGAGGCCTGGGGGAATTGGTCTGAAATGGGTTGCACTGCCAGCTCAGGGTTATAACAGATTATACCTTGTTTACTTACAGAAGGTGTGGTGTGTGTGTGTGTGTGTGTGTGTGTGTGTGTGTGTGTGTGTGTATAAGAGGGCGCTGATGGATAGATAGTGGGGCGGCAGGGTAAAGCACCCCTAAGACATGCTTTAGCACTTTCTTTTTTTAGTACTAGGAACTGAACCCAGGGGCATTCTGCCTCTGAGCTACACCCCCAACCCTTTTTAGTTTTTTGCTTTTAAACAGAGCTTTGTTAGGTTGCTGAAAGTCTCACTATGTTGATGAAGCTGTCCTTGAACCTGCGATCCTCCTGTCTCAGCCTCCCAAGTCCTGGGATTACAGGCATGCACTACCATGCCTGGCTCCCTTTAGCACTTTCACTAGCAGAGAGGATGGATATGAGTTTGAAACCAAAGTCACTGTCACCTTCAATCTGTCCTAATCAGGACTCAGATTTCTCTTTTCTCCCCTGGGAAATGAGAAAAAATTGACCGGATGTTACCCAAGGTCACTTTGAACACTTTATGAATCTATGGATTCTCTACTTGCTCCTTTCAAAAATCTGGAAGCTCTTTCCAATTTTTGTCCTTTGCATGGTTACTATTGGAGGCTTCAGGAAGACAGAGGACAGTTTGTAGCTGTGGCTTTGAGGTAGATTTTCTAAGCATACCTTGTTGGGGCTGCACCGTTATTAACTTCCATTACCCAGGATTTCTTCTATTTCTCTAATGTTCCTGCTCTTTTAGTAGTACATGCAATTTGTCTTATTCTCCAAATTAAATTAGAGCAATTGGCACTTAGAATGCACATGACTTGCTGCAATAGTACTTAGTCCATATTTTCCCCTGGAAAATAATGTACCAGACAAGGGTGGTTTGTATTTTATGCTGATGGGCTCAACATACCCAGTTGCAAATTCTGCATGCTGGTTCCTGTCACTTTAGATGTCTGCTTCTTTCCTCGCTTGTCAAATTGGGCTATATTTATAATGCAGGAAGTCTCTAAACATTGAGTAGAAGTTAAGAGGGGCATCGCGAAATGCTTTAATTCTTAGTCAGGAACCTATCAGAGGCAAGTTCTAACTTTTAGTTTACTGTAGGTCTAGAGGGGGGAGGGAAAAATGCATAAACCTATGGATCTCCTCAATATTTTATTATAAAAGCACTCAGATATACAGCCCAGTTGAAAGAATTTTGCCGTCAATACCCACACACCCATCAGCTGGATTCTACTGTCAAATTTTACTATAAAGTAGTTCTTCTCAGCAGGGTGTGGTGGCGCATGCCTGTCATCCCAGTATTTGGAAGGCTGAGACAGGAGGATAGCAGCTTCAAGGACAACCTCAGCAACTTAGCAAGGCCCTCAGCAACTTAGTGAGACCCCATTTCAAAATAAAAAAAAATAAAATAGGTTTGGGAATATATCTCAGGGGTAGATAGTAACACACACACACACACACACACACACACACACACACACACACACAGTAGTCCTTTTTTATCCATTGAGGATATGTTCCAAGGCCTCTTGGGGATGCCTGAAATCATAGATAGTACCAAACTCTATATATCCTATATTTTTCCTTCTACATACTTATCTATGTATAACCATAGTAAGAGATTAACAGTGTAATTAATAATAAAATAGAGCAATTATAGCAATATACTATAATGAAATTACCAGCATCACTATTGTGCTTTGGGCCATTATTAAGTAAAATAAGGATTACTTGAACACAAGTACTGTGATACCACAACAATTGAGCTGATAACTGATTGCAACTATCCGAGTGACTATCGGGTACATAGTGTATACAGAGTGGACACACTGGACAAAGGGATAATTCACATCCAGGGCAGGCTAGAGCAGGATGGTGCAAGATTTTATTATACTACTCAGAATGGTGTGCAGTTTAAAACATAAAAATGATTGTGGAGTTTTCCATTTAATATTTTTGAATAAAAGATCATGGATAACTGAAAACCACAATAAGCAAAACTGGAAATAAGGAGAATTTCTATACTTGGGTTATCACATCTCTATCCATCTATCAATCAATTTCATCTTTGATAAAATGATATTAGAATACTTTCCTCTAAATGCTTCTAACTTGCTGATTTTTTTTTTTTGGTACCAGAGGTTGAACTCAGGGGCATTCTACCTCCAAGCTACTTTCCCAGCTCTACTATATTTTTTATTTTGAAACAGGGTCTCTCTCAGTTGCTGAGGCTGTCATCCAACCTGTGATCCCCCTGTCTCAGCCTCCCAAGTACTGGGATTACAGGCATGCACCACTGCACCCAGCAAACTTGCTGATTTTAATGACTTAAGAATAATAGTAACAATTGATAGTATTTCTTGAGTGCTTACTATATTCCAGGCCCTGAGATAAACCTTTCATACATTATTACCTCATTTCCTTTTCACAATGACCACCAAAGTTTGAATTATTGCCAGTGGGCTGATGGGCCTAGGTCTGTATCACTCAAAAGTGCCTCACTAAACATGATAAAACTCATGCTAAATATTGGATAGAATCACATGGCATGATCAGGTCACAAAACTCTACTCCAGGCATAGGATTAGACCTTGTTAAAAGTCAGTAACAGGCTGATCACCAGAGTCACTAGGTGATTCATTAGAAGGAATATAGCGCCGGGCATGGTGGCGCACGCTTGTAATCCCAGTACTTTGGGAGGCGGAGACCGGAGGATCCGGGTTCGTGGCCAGCCTCAGCTCTCTCTCTCTCTCTCTCTCTCTCTCTCTTTCTCTCTGTCTCTCTCTCTCTACTTAGTGAGGTCCTCCGCAACTTTGTGAGACACGGTTTCAAAATAAAGTATAAAAAATAGGGCTGGGGGTGTAGCTCAGAGGTAGAACGCCCCTGGGTTCAATCCCCAGTACCGCAAAAAAAAAAAAAAAGAAGGATAAGGTAAAAACTAAATTTAGTGAAGACATAGTGAAAGCCAGAATTCCAGGAGATCTGAGGCCATGATTAGCAAGTACTGAATTCAAAGTAAAGACTAAGAAATTTCTGGGCATGGTGACAGATGCCTGTAATCCCAGTACTTGGAAGACTGAGACAGGAGGATCACAGGTTCGAGGCCAGGCTCAGCAACTTAGTGAGATCTTGTTTCAAAATAAAAAAATAGAAAGGGCTGGGGGTGTGGCTTAGAGATAGAGTGACCTTCGGTTCAATAAGCAGCACATAAATAGATAAATAAATAAATAAATAAATATAAAAATGGCTGGGATGTAGCTTAGAGGTAGAACACTCCTGGGTTCAGTTCAATCCTCACTACCAAAAAAAAAAAAGACTGTGAAATTAGACGCGTATGTAGAAAGTCCAGTTGAGAGACAAAGTCTCTCTCTATCCTTTTCTTCTCTCCCCTCATCTTGAAGTTCCAATAAACTGCGCCATGAATCTGAACTGACAGTCATAGGTGACATTCATGAAGTTGCTCATCTCCCGCAGGTTGAACATCCCTAATCTGAAATTCCTAAATTCAAAATGCTCCAAAATCCAACATGCTTTCTGAGTGCCCAACTGAATGCACCTGTGGAAAATTCCATACGATCTCATGTGACAGGTCACAAGAACTCAAAATATTGCATAAAATTACCCTCGAGCTATGTATCTAACTTATCTACATAAAACAATGAATTTTATGTGTGGGCTTGCATCTCCCTAAGATAGCTCATCCAATTATCCCCAAATCTCCAAAATCCAGAACATTTCTGGTTCCCAGCATTTTGGATCAGAGCTGCTCAACTTGTATTTAAAACCCAGAGAGTGATTCCATTATTTTCTTAGGTGCTAATGTGTTCCCTCCCCAAACTTCTACCTTCAAAACTCTTACTTTAAACCCAGTCTGTCTTGTTGTAACATAAGGCCTTCTTGTTCTTAGAATAAAAAATATAGTCGCTCACTATCACCCATAAAATATTGCTTCATTAACTTGAAGACTGTAATTAACTACATATCAGCCGTCTGGCTCCGGGCAAATATCCATAATTCCTTTAGTCTTTCCTCACAGTCTGCTTCTAACCTGTTAATCATTTTCCTTGGCCTCTCACCATCATCAGTAGAAGGGAAAAAAGCCCTTTAAATAGAAGCTAATCACACATGGCACTCTGCTAAGCAGTTTATAGATGCCCCCACATTAAGCTAAACCAGGCACACACACCAGCGCACACCAGCACAGGTGTGTGTATGTGTGTGTGTGTGTGTGGGGTGTGGGTGTGTATGAACAGATTTCTTTTAAAGGTAGGTTAACGGTTTAGATGAACAAGAAAAGGAGGAAATTATTTATTTTGCAAAAGATTTAACATGTAATCATTCCAAATGACAAATTCCCCCAGGTGTCTTTAAAAATGAGATTTAATTTATCCCCCTCTTGTTTATTTTCCCAAGGTGTTAGCTGCAAATTCAAGTCTATTTCTACAGAGAGTTCTCTGCCCTCTGAAAGCTATTCTGCAAAATATTATTGTAGCAAAACAAACAAAAATATGGGCGAAGAAAGGAAGGAGGGACTAGACCTCAATCGATTTAGTGTGGTGAGATTTGTATAGAGGAAGGAAAATGAAAGCAACCATTAGGGGAAGAGAGGTGATCTTGGAGGGCATGGTGGTGCACGCCTGTAATCCTAGTATTGGAGGGGGTGGGACAGGAAGTTGGCAGGTTTGAGGCCAACCTCAGCAACTTGGTGGTGGTGATACCCTCAACAACTTAGTGAGATCCTGTTTCAAAAACAAAAAGTAAAAAAAAGGGCCAAAAGTATATCTTGGAAGTAGAATGCCCCTGGGTTCAATCCCTAGTCAAAAAAAAAAAAAGAAAGAAAAAGAGGTGATCTGGTGGATGAGGGTGGGGAGAGGTGCTTATTCCTCTTTACTCCAGTAGAGGTAAATGAGTAACTGAGGTAGAGAAGGATGGAAGGGGAAAAGGGCACTTTGTAGAAGCATAAGGCTATTGTCATCTACTGTTTGGCCTAGTGTGTTAGTCAGAGCAAGCTAGTTGCTGCTGCATTAACAAACTTCCAGTTGTCAGGAGTCTCAACCCTGTCTAGTGACTAGATCCAATATCTCTACACCCTAGTACAAGGCAGTTAAAAATCATCTGATATGTCTGATATTACTGATCTGCCATAGGTTAGGGGTGGTCCCAAGTGTTGACAGTTTAACAATACTCCAGGTGACTTCCTTGCGGGTGTCCAAGGAACAGAAGGATAAGCTGGAGCTAGAACCAGCAATGGGATTAGGTTCATGTCTCTAGTACTTTTACTGAGGAAGAAAGAAAGGTCCCCATGTCGTTGGGAACATTGGTACCTGGCAGGTCCATTGTGGCTTTGACAACAACAGTAATGAAGGAAGAAGTCTTGGGAAACAGACAGGAGTAAAATGTTCTGGAAATGACCCTTACATGGAGCAGTTCCCTTACTCTATAGGCCACAAACTCCAATAGGATGGACAGTTGAGGCAACCTGGTTCACAGCGATTTCCAAAGACCTGTCCCAGTGCCTAGTCCACGGTCAGTGTTCAACAAACATGGTTGAAGTGAAGTGCAAAATAACTTAGAGTGCCGGGTGTGGTGACTCATGCCTATGATCCCAGAACCTGGGAGACTGGTTCCAGACCAGCCTCAGCAATTTAGTGAGATTTAGCAACCTAGTAAGACCATGTTTCAAAAAATAAAAAATAAAAAGGGCTGGAGGTGTGACTTGGAGATAGAATGCCCCTGGGTTCAATTCCCAGTACCATGAGAAAACAAAAAAACAAAACACAAAAATCTCAGAGATCTGGAATCTGGGGGGCAAAGGTAAGAATAGAGAGGAAATGAGAGAGGAAGGAATTTTCAGAAGGTGAATGTCCTGACCCCTGTGTGAGTAGAATAAATCATGTGATAACTATTTTGGTTTTGTTTTGCACTCAACTCTACCAGTGAGCCTAGAATAGTCAAGAGAAATATCTCTTTCATGAGGGCCAGAGGAGCAGATCTTGTGCTGACCTCAGGAGGCAATTTGAAAAAGTAAGTTTTGCCAAATTGCTTGAATTGGCATAGACCCAATATCAAGGTTCCTCAGCTCCCCTAGGTCCTGATTAATTCTGGATTCTATGGAAACCAACAACTTGCTCTTGATTTTCTCTTTCTGATGCTCTCTTATACCAATAAAACTTGGCTACCCATACTCCAAACACCCAAACAACTGGTTGAAGAAAGCAGATACATCTTTGGTCACCTAGTGGCCCATATATACATTTGTTCTTCAGTATTTGGGGGGATTGGTTCCTGTACCCCACTTGGGGACCAGAATCTGAAAATGATTATACTCATGTAAAATGGCAGAGTATTTGCATATAACCTACACAATCCTCCCATATGCTTTAAATCATTTGTAGATTGCTCATAATATCTACTACAATGTAAATGCCATGCAAATACTTGTTATACTGCATTGTTTAGGAAATGACAAGAACAAAAGATCTGGAGTAGAGCTCAGTGGTCAAGCACTTGCCTAGCACGTGTGGCCCTGGGTCCCATACCCAGCATAAGAAAGAAGGGAAAGAAGAAAGAAAGAAAGAAAGAAAGAAAGAAAGAAAGAGAGAAAGGAGGGAGGTAGGGAGGGAGGGAAGGAAGGAAGAAAGGAAGGTAGGAAGGAAGGAAGGAAGGAAGGAAGGAAGGAAGGAAGGAAGGATAAATGAGACTGTATGTGTTCATTACAGATGCGATTTTTTTCCTAAAGATTTTCAATCATGATTGGTTGAATCTGTGGATGTGGAACCCACAGATACAGAGGGCTGATTGTAATTCCACTAAAGATCAGAACCAAAGATACTGTGAAATATGACTGTTTAACCAAAATTTCCCACTTGTTATCTGGTGAATTACTCCAAGGACATGCAGGAGCAGAGCACACTGCGCTGAGTTTCTGCGACTGTCTTCATGGAGGCAATTTTTGCCTTTGCGGCGCTGACCTTGGTGAAAGCAGAGGTCGTCCGTTTTGCTGAATACATAATGTGTAGGAGGTAGGAAGGTTGAGCTTGGAAAAGACAAGGCCATCCACTCTCAAACCACACACAAATCCAGCCTTAGGCGCGCACGATTACTTATTCCTCTCATTTGGGCTTGTTAAGTAATTACTACGTAAATTATTAGGATAATGTAATATGCATGACTTTAAGGAATGACAAATTGTAGCTAACTTTCTTAATTTGTTGCCATAGTTACATTTCTAGAAATTCTAAATTGTTCCTCTTCCCATGTATAAATTACTGCCACCCTGCTATTTGTTTAGCTTTGATTGGTGAGACCATAATTGCGTGACAGTAAAATGATGACAAGTCTAGTATTGACTACCAGCCTTGCTCTGAATTCTTCTTCAATATCTCGTGCATGTCCAGCCAACTCAAGGATTTGAGCATCCTCAATAAACAAGTGAGAAGACCTTAGCCAAGTGTGGTGGCGCACGCTTGTAATCCCGGGACTTGGGAGGCTGAGACAGGAGGATCGCAGGTTCGAGGACAGCCTCAGGAAGTAGTAAGACTCTCATCAACCTAGTGAGACCCTGTTTCAAAATAAAAATAAAATAGGGCTGAGGGTGTAGCTAGGAGGCAGAATGCCCCCGACTTCAATCTCCAGTACCACACACATAAAATAAAAAAGAAAGAAAGAAAATGAGAATGAAATATGAATCAGGATTAGGTAGCCCATTCTTGATTACTGGTACCCACGTGCTACCTTCCCATTTGGCGACTCAGTTGGCATTTACTAACTAGAAGCAAGAGGCTATTGTAAGAACTGATCATTATTAGCTCCCAGAGAAAACAGAGAAGTACTTTCTCTGCCATCCCAGATTAAGTCTTAAGGAAAGGTGTGAATATCCTTTCTTGTTTTCCATAAAATATTAAAGAATATACTAGTCACATCTGTAGCTAGAGGGGAGACTTGCTAGGATGCTAGGGAACATAATAGATCGGGGTTCTCTATCTTCCTGTGAAAGACAAGATGAATTTTTATCACCACGCTTCTTGTCTTCTCATCTTTTAAAGGATGAGCAATGATAGATTGGGCTTTATGGGGTAAATGCAAACAAAAGAAAAGCAAGAGTAAGGGTGCTAATTTGGAACAGCAGAACTCAAGGTAAAAGACAATGGAATGGTAGAGTTCAAGGCAAGGTGCATTAAATAATGCAGAGACATTTCTGTTTTAGTATTAACATTCAATGGCATCAGAATATATAAAAATTAGTTACTAGAAATGGAAAAATACCAGAAAAACAGTGTGAGAGAAGACACACTTCCTTAAACATCTTTGTGTTTTAATGACTAAATATTCAAATACTAAAATCATTAAGATTGGATTCAGCAGGCATGGTGGTATAGGTCTGTATTCCCAGTGTTTGGGGAGGCTGAGACAGGAGGATTGCAAGTTTGAGACCGGCTTCAGCAACTTAGTGAGACCCTGTTTAAAAATAAAAATAAATAAATGAAAAGGGCTGGGGGCATAGCTTGGAGGTAGAAATGTCCCTGCACTCAACTCCAAGTCCCCACCCCCCAAATATTGGATTCAGCAGCAATATATGTATCTACTTCTGTCCCATCTCCATGTGTCTACAAACCTTTTGATCAACATGGAATTCACTTCCTAATCAAGCATCCATGAAAAGCTTGCCCATGTACCATGCCTTGAGAGAAGCTTAATACATTTCCAAAAGCAGAAATTGTAGGGTTCGTATTTTCCAACCACAAAGCAAAATAAATAGTAATGATGATTATACATGCCTAAAATGCCCTCTTGCTTTGAAATTAAAACAAAAGCTATAATAAGTTTTCGTGTCAAAGAGGAAATCAGAATCATAATTACAGGCCATTTAAAAAACAGAGACAATGAAACCATGCCCATCAACGCTTATGGAATGCAGTTAAAGTGGATGTGAGAGATAAATGTGCCCTCGGGCGTACTTAAAATTTTACACCAGAAAGGATGTAAATAGACAAACCACTTATTCAACTCCAGGATCCAGGCGACTGGGTTCTGGGGCAGTTGAGGAGAGAGGTGGAGACTGGACTACAATCTACCTGCCCCTTAACTGGCCTGGGAAATTTGCAAAATGGAGTGGAGGGTAGACTGAGGAATGGCAGGCTATTTATATAAAATGCCCTGTCCTTCATGTTTGCTCCAGACAACCCCTGAGCCCCACACATCTACTATTCAACTGGGAACTTCTGTCATTTTGACTCCTGTCAGGGTCCATTTTCTGTTGCTCATGACAGTATACCACAGACCGGATAAGTTATAAAGACTGGAGTTTCATTTTGGCTCATGGTTTTGATCCAAGGTTGAAGGGCCACATCTAGTGATGACATTCTTCCTGGGAAGAAAGTGCTGAGGAGGTACATGGCAAAAGACAGGGAGCAGGTGAGACCTGGACAAACTAGCTTTTATAGAAGACCTACTAGTGAGATAACCCTGTTAACCCATTAATCCATTAATCTCATGCATGCATTAATCTTTTCATGCAGGCAGAACCTTGATTACCTCTTAACGGTCCCAGTTGGTCTCACTTCTTAATGTCTCCTAATGGGGATTAAAGTTCAACATGAGTTTCAGAGGGGACAAACCATATTCCAATCATAGCACCTCCATTTGTAAGCACATTCATATGCAATGAGACCGTTTAAGGTAGAATTACTTAGAGGGACTTCCAGTCTGACTAACTGCCCAGTGCATACAGATTCACATCCTAGGACAACCTATAATTACATTTAATAGCAGACACTAATGCGAAGCACCATTAATTGAAGTGAAGGGGTACCTCTGGCTGATGAGCATTTCTTAAGATGACAAACAGATTTAAGTAAATTAATGCACCTACAGTGCCGTGCCTAGCTGGTACGTTCCAAGAGCTCAATAAATATGAGCTCTTGGATCATTTTATTTCATTATATACATATGCATGCACAGAAAAACTGCAAAGCTTTTTATAATTAATAACAGAGCTCAATAAAGTGACTGAATAAAAGGCAAATAAACAAAAATAAATGTATATATTGCATTCTATCAATATGCTTAAAGATGTAGTAAGAAAATCCTAGGTAGAAACGTTACAAAAGTGAAACTGAACAGAATAGAGCAAAGGAAAAACTACTTGTAATACACATAATAGGAGATATGCAAGGACCTATGTGAAGGCCTATACTAAGAAAAATAATAAAAAATAAACAGGGAGGTGATATATTCTTTGATTAAAAGAGTGTATATTTTAAGAATGTAAATTATTCACCACTTAAGGTATATGTAAAAATAATCCAATAAAAATATTGGGGTGGGATCTTGGGTCATGATTTTAAAGTTTATCTGGAAAAATAAAGAGATTATTTAACATCATTAGCAATTAGGGAATGAAAATTAAAACCACAATGAGATATCGCTGCACACCTACTAGAACAGTTAAAATTTAAAAAAGAATAATCATAGTAAATGCTGAAGAAAAACTGGATCCTTCGTACATTTCTCGTGATGTAAAATGGTTTGGCTACTGTGTAAAATTGCTTAGGACATTTTAGTACAACTATTAAATATACACTTACTATATTAGCCAGCAGCTGGGCTCTTAGACATTTATTCCAGAGAAGTAAAAACTTAGGCTCTCACAAAAAAATCTAGACATGAATGTTCATAGCAGCTTTATTTATTTTTTCTTTTTTATGTTTTTATTGGTGCATTGTAGTCTCACATCACAATGAGTATCAGTTTGGTGTTAACATACATGCACACAGCTCTTGGTGTCCCTCCCCCCCGCCTCCCCCCAACATGTAGCACTGAGAATGATGTTGGTATAATCTCATATGTACACATTGTTTATGACAGTAATTCCATAGATTCACTTCTTTCTTACCCTTCCCCTTCCCTTGTACCCCTTTCCTTGCCCCACTGAGGGTTCTCCGTTGTCATTGGAGTCCCTTTTGTGTCCCCACTACTCCCTAAGTTGCACATATTAATGAAAACC
>PVJS01008665.1:29140-52686 GCA_004027185.1 Glis glis
TTCTTTTTTTGTGATTGGCTAATCTCACTTAACATAATGTTCTCCAGATCTTTCCATTTTCTTGCAAATGCTGTTATTTTGTTCTTCTTTATTGCTGAGTAGAATTCCATTGTGTGTATTTCCCATAATTTTGTAATCCATTCATCTGTTGATGGACATCTAGGTTGGTTCCATAATTTGGCCACTGTGAATTGTGCTATAGCAGCTTTATTTGTAACAGCCTTGTGAGCAAATAAATCTTCATCCTCTAAGTTGTCTTCGTTGTTTTGGATTACCGCAGTGGGAATGCTGTCTGAGATAAGCCTCATCTTGGGTACCATCCAAATGTCCCTCAATGGATGAATGGTTAAACAAACTCTGATACAATGGGATATCGCTCGGCAATGAAAAAGAATGAACGATTGATACACACAAAAAACCTGCGTGTTCCTGAAGAGCAGTACACTGAGTGAAAAGCTAGCCTTCAAATGTTCTATAGTCTTTGAGTTAATTTCTAAAATATTCTTTGAATGTCAAAGCTATAGAGATGGAGCAATTGCCAGGAGACAGTGGTGGTGGTTGTGCAAATATAAAATGGAAGCCTACAGGAGGGTGCGGCTTTGTGCTGAGGGAACAGCTACGTGTCCTGATGAGTCTGCACATAAGATCAAACTGTAAAGAACTGTGCACACTCAAAAGACACACGCACACACACACACATGAACACAAATGAATGCATGATGTAAAAATGGGGAAAATTGAATAATGTTGCTAATCTACTTAACAGTAGTATACAATGGCAATTTTGGGAGCTCCATATTGTACTACAGTTATGTAAAATGTCACTGTTGGGGAAACAGGGGCATTTCTATCCATTTGTTGTTATTGCTATTAGAGACTATCCAAGACTGCATAACTTATAAAGAAAAGAAGTTGATTTTAGCTAGTGGTGTTGGAGGCTCTCGGGTCCGAGAGAATGCCACCTGCATCTGTTTAGCTTTGGTGAGTATCTCATGGTGGAAGGACAAAGAGCCTGCAGGGACGAAAGGATAAATGGAGCCTGAACTTCTGCAGTAGGTCATCTGTTCCTGGAAGAAAGGCAATAATCCATTTAGGAGGGTTCCATCCCCACAACCAAAACACCTTCCACCAGGATCCACCTCCAACACTACCACAATGAGGCATTAAGGCTCCAACATATGAACTTTGAAGATACACTCAATCCACATCAGTGGGTGAAAGATATGTGAGACCATGAACTATATTCAGGAAAATTATTTCCAACTAAAAACTATATATATACTTTTTTTTTGGTACTGGGGATGGGACCCAGGGACATTCTATCACTGAGCTACACCCTCAGCCCTATTTTGTTTTTATTTTTAAAAAGGGTCTCTCTAAGTTGCTGAAACTGGCCTTGAACCTGCAAGCTTCCTGTCTCAGCCTCCTAAGTACTGGGATTACAGGCATGTGCCCCCACACCTGGCTCAAACTAAAAATTTAAAGACAACCAGGAAGAGAGTAAGTTAAGCATCACAAAAAAGCATGATATTCAAATAATATGAAAGTTATAGTAAGAAGATTGGTGTGATCTCATGTGCTCTGGAACATACAGAATACATCCTAAAGCCACACAATCAAAATGTGTTACGGGCTTACAAGTCAACAGACAGATCAGGGAAAAAAACAGACAGAACTAAATCAGAGACTGGGGGTGCAGCTCAGAGGTAAAGTGCTTGCCTAGCAGGCCTGAGGCCCTGAATTCCACCCCAGCACCAGAAAAACAAAACAAAACAAAACAAAACCACAAAACAAGAGCCAGCACATAGGATAAAGATGCAATTAATGGTTAATGGTTGCATGATTTAACACAGGTTAGAAATTTGGCTAACTCCTTTGAAATAAAATTTTGTGAAGCCCTTGCCTTATTCTACACTATGAAATAAATCCTAGATGGATTAAAGTATCAAAGAAGAAAGTAAATTCACAATAAACCCAAAGAAGTTAATTGATTGCTGTATGGGAAAATAACTTTCTAATTTCTAAAATCTATAGCTCAAATCATAAATATCTAAAGCCGTATTCATATAAAACATTGTGAATAGCAACAAGAACAAAAACAAAAATATTAAGGGGGAAGGGTTACTGTCATTACTTTATTTTAAAAGATCTATCAAGTGTGTAAGCAGCACAACATCTAAATAGAAAGGTTTAAAAAGGACATAAATAGATAAGTAAATAAGAAATTATTTAAATTGTCCAAACTAATTAGAGTAAAAAAAAAGGATGAAAAATTAACATGAAAGAAAACTTTTTTTCCTATCAAATGCATGAAGAAATAAATTACAGACAGTAAGGTTGGGCAGTACATGGTGAGCCTGGTACTCTCCAAACACCTGATGGGAATATAAATTGATACCAATTCTGAAAAAGCTTTCTGGTAATATGTATGATGATCTTTTAAATTGTTTATGTCCTTGACACAGTGATTTAATGCTGAGAAATCTGTCTTGCAAAAATAGAGAGGTGGACAAAGATCTATGAACAAGGCTATTCATATTTCTCTATTATTAATAAGCTAGTAGAGAAAATTAGAGGGAGGCTCTAAATGTTCAACAATAGAATGGTTGGTTAAATCGAGGTATATTCATAGAGTGGATTATCATGCAGCCACTACAAAGCAGGGTTTTAATGACTGTCATGACATAGGAGAATGCTCACCGTAAAAGAGTGCAAGAAAAAAACAAGATGGAAAGTGGCAAATGGTGCACACAGACCCATGTGCTCTCACACACCTGTATATACATACTTGTGCAGTCTGAATGTTTGTGTCCACCCAAAATCATATGTTGAAATCTAATACCCAGTGCGATGGCATTAAGAGGTAGTGCCTTCAGGAAATGATTAGGTTATGGGGGTTCTATTGTCGTGAGTGGGATTACACCCTTATAAAAGTTAGCTCCTGCTGCCACAACAGGACATGGTAAGAAGGTAGCATCTATGAAGCAGAAAGGGAGCCCTCACCAGAGACCAGATCTGCTGTCACCTTGATCTTGGAATTTCCAGATGTTTTCATTTGGATCTGAGATATCCCCCAAAAGCTCATGTATTAAAAACATGGTCCCCACCAGGCATGGTGGCACATGCCTATAAATCCAGTACTTGGGAGGGTGAGGCAGGAGGATCACAGGTTTGGGGACAGCCTCGGTAAGTAGTGAGACTCTCAACAACCTAGCAAGATCCTGTTTCAAAACAAAAAAATAAACATAAAAAGGGCTGGGGGTGTAGATCAGAGGTAGAATGCCCCTGGGTTCAATCCCCAGTACTGAAAATAAAAAGGTCCCCAATGCACAAAGAGGTGGAGCTTTTAGCTAATGATCAGATCATGGGGGCTATGACCTCATCAGTGGATTAATCTATTTAGTAGATCAACCCACTGATAGCTGAATGGACTACTGGGAGGTGGGACCTAGTTGAAGGAAGTAGGTCACAGTGGGTGAATCCTGTTTTTATCTTCTCCCCAGTCTTTTTCTCTCTCTCTTTCTGTTTCTCAGCTGCCATGAGCTGAACAGCTTTCCCCCACCACACCTTTCTGCCATGATGTATCTGCTTTGGATCCAGCTGACCAAGGACTGAGTCCTCTGAAACCATGAGCCAAAATAAATCCTTCCTCCTCTAAGTTGTTCTTGTCAGGTATTTTTATTACAGTGACACAAAGCTGACTAACATGCCAGCTTCCAGAACTATGAGCAATAAATTTCGCTTGCTTATACATGATGCTAAGGTTTTTGTTATAGCAGCCTGAATAGACTAAGACTCATATACATACACTTATCCACAGAGGCACCTACACATATGTATATAAAGCTTCAAAAGAAAGCACCAGAATATTTAGTGTAGGCTATTGTTCTGTAGCAGTGATTTTCAATTTCCTTTTTTTGCACTCTTTAGTATTTTACCAATGTTTTACCATAAGAGTAATTACCTCTTCAATCCCTTCACAGAAAGAGAAGCAAACATTTTTTTTTAAGTGCATGAAGAGTGACCAAGCAAGAGTGTAAGATTGATGGGTCTCTCGGCCCACATTCTCATTGCTATAATCCAAAGTGACTGACCATACAACTTGGAGGAAGATTTATTTGCTCACAGTTTTTTGGAGATCTAGGAGTTTCAGTCCATGTTAGGCCGGGTTATGTCTGTGGAGCTCAGGAGATGGCAGTGGGAAGCAGAGAGAGGGAGAGAGCAAGGCTCCACTCTCACATCATGGAGGCCAGAAGCAAGAGAGCACACAAGCAAGGGGATTCAAAAACAAAAGCACAGCCCCTAAGGCCACACCCCCAGGGACCCACTCTCTCCACCCACGCCCCACCTGCCTAGGTATGTACCCAAATTGACACACCGATGAGACTACAACCCTCATAACTTAATTACATCAACTCTAAACATAAATACATGAGCTCTTCAGGGGATATTCTATGTCTAACAATAACAATGGGTTATACCTATAACAAATTTAGTTGAAAGGAAATGAAAATTACATTTATTAATCACTTCCTGCATGCCAGCCCTTGGGATAGAGTCTCTTTTCTAATGTACCCATTTATCATACTGACCTGTAAGGAAAGCATTTCTCCAACTCATGTAAGGTAAAGACAGGTTCAGAGAGGGCCAGTGGCTTGCTCAGAGATACCCAGGAGGTAGGTGTCAGAACAGAAACCTAACTCTCCTGTGCTCATTTTGGTGCATTCTTTACTCAGGTATTTGTTCAGATGGTAGTGGCCAGATTACAGCTGGTATGACTCAGTCCAGTGGACAGAAGTGAAATTATTAGCTCAATTAAAAAGGAAAAATGGCTTGACAAACGCTTTACTACTAGAAATAAACCAAGTGTTTAGAGCTCAGTCTCACAGACATACAGGAACTTGGTAACTACCAGCAGGATCGAGTTCACTGATGATTTGTAAAGGCAGTATCAACTTAAGCCCTTATCCTTCAGTCATGTCAGCCTATAAAAATAAAGCCAAAGCTCAGAGTTGGCTGGATAGGAGCAGACAAGCACAGTGGAGTCTGCAAAAAATAACTGGTATTCCTGATATTTTGGGCACTGGGGTCACGGATCAGAAAGAAGGAAATGTGGAGAAAGAAGACAAGGGCAAAAGAGAGGACATTTTCCCTTTGTTCTTATGCCCAGCCAATCTTCCTTCCATTCTTCTTCTCTCTTGTTTTTCATCTCCACCTTGAACCCTAGTGCCTTCTGCCTGCATTTCCTCTGGGTTCGACTCTGTCCTGACTCTGTCTCTCATGGCCCCTATCCAAGCCAGGAACAAAGCCTGGCTGGGCCATGGAACGGGTTGAGGAGAGATCCTTTATGAATTCCCATTGACAACTATGTCATTGTTATGTGTACATAGCTCCCCTGCCAGCTTGGTGCTGGGAGAACACAGTCATCCGTTGGTATCCTCAATAGATTGGTACCAGGACCCCCTCACACCCACATATACACACAAGGACATCAACACTTGCAAATGTTCAAGTCCCTTATATAAAATAGCACCATAAACCGGGCATGGTGGCGCACGCTTGTAATCCCAGTACTTTGGGAGGCGGAGACCAGAGGATCCGGGTTCACGGCCAGCCTCAGCTCTCTCTCTCTCTCTCTCTCTCTCTCTCTCTACCTAGTGAGGCCCTCCGCAACTCTGTGAGACCCGGTTTCAAAATAAAGTATAGGGCCGGAGGTGTAGTGCGGATGTAGAACGCCCCTGGGTTCAATCCCCGGTACCGCAAAAAAAAAAAATTAAAAATAGCACCATATTTGCATAGAACCTACATATGTCCTCCCATATACATTAAATAATTTCTAGATGACTTAAAATGACTGCTACAATGTAAATGATATGTAAATAGTTATTAGACTGCATTATTTAGGGATTAATGACAAGGGAAAAAGAAGTCAGTACAGAATGTTCAGTACAGATGCAAACCATCATAGACCTCACTATATTTTCTATCTGTGGTTGGTTGAATGTACTGATGCAGAACCCCCAGATAGTTAGGGTCGACTGCATCTGCTTTTCTTCTTACAAAGTACCTATTCTCCAATATCATGCTAAGCGAGATTAGTCAGTCTCAGAAAGGTGTTGTATGTTTTCTCTCATATGTGGAAGCTAGAGAGGAAAATAGAAAACATAAAAGACTATAAATAATGCAGAGAGAGACCTGTAGAGCAGTTGAAGGGGTTCAGGGAAAGGAGGTAGGGAAGAAAGAGGGAGGGCTGAAGAAGGAAACAGTTCAAATAATACTGCAGGAGTATGTGAAAGTATGACTACCAATCTCACTGACTCACATCAGGAGGGAAGAGGGCTAAGCAGGGTGGGAAGTGGAGGAAAATACACCAAGAGCCCTGTGCATGTATCCTTTTATCACATCGAACCTCACTATGATGTACAATTGCAATTCGCTAATAAATTTTTTTAAGAAGTCCACATTTTTCATCATTTCTAGTGAAGTCCAGAGAAGTATACCTGAACATGTCAGGTTCCCTGAAATAATTATTCGTCACCTGCCTTTTTCTCATTAAGTCTCTGTCCTCTCTTTTTGTGCATGCGTTTATTTATTTCGAGGACGCACACCGAGTGCATCCTGCTGGTTTTTACCTTGGATTGCTCTTTGCTCAGCAGAAATAGGCATTCTGCACAGAGAGCAGGGGCTGCAGGCCGCCTCTTACAGGTGTGTTTTCAGCAGCACAAATGTCAGCAGACCTTCTGCTGCATGCCTTCCCCAGGGCCTCGCAGCCTCACCTTTTGTACCCTCTCCTACAGGATGAGCAGAGGACGCAGAGAGGAGGGGAGCAGGCTCCCAGGAAACTGGAGGTTTGCAGGCTTTTCTTGGTGATTTAATGCTAATTTATCTGCTTCCCGTTTTTTCATCCCTGATAAGCATTTACTGAGCTGCTTCTTTCCCCCGTATCCTCTCCCCTTGCCTCGTGGTTGCCGTCTGTCTATGAGCCTGGAGAGGGTTAGGGTTAGGACCTGATCCTGGTTCGGGGATTCCATCCTCAGAGCCATGGACCTTGGCCACCCAAGTCCCTATCTTTAGAATAGTGACAGCAGAGAAATGCAAATCCATCCAGCTAGAGGTTGAAAGACACAGCCATTCTTTTCCTCTTCTGTCACTCTTCCTGAATGTGGTGTAAGTTTCAGGTTTGGAGGATACTATTTGCCAAACAAGGCCAAGGTTACAACTGCCTGTGAACCCTCCTGTCCAGGGATTCCCCCGCCCCCTCCATTTTTCATTCTGTAGGTTCATTTCTTCAGATTTTGGAAAGGAATCAGCCTCATCTTCCATTTTCCTTATTTTCCCTCCCTCTCTCCTGCCCTCAATTCTAACCCTTTTTCTCTGTGTTCCAAGTTCATCCACTTCCAACAAGGAGTGGACTCCAGCAGACCTCTGCAGAGTTCAGGCCAGGCATGGTGGCAAACATCTGTAATCCCAGAACTTGGGAGGCTGAGACAGGAAGATTGCAAGTTTGAGGTCAGTCTTGACAACTTAAAGAGATCCTGTTAGCGAGATCCTGTTTCAAAATAAAAAATAAAATTGGGCTGAGGGTGTAGCTCAGAGGCAGAATGCCCCTGGGTTCAATCCTTAGAACTGATAAGGCAGAATAGAAGAAATAAAATTTTAGGTAGAAAGGAGACAAGAAGGGAAGGGAAGGAGTAATCTAAAGTCCTAAGCTTGCCTTGCAGGCTTGCTTAGGACAGGCAAAAAGAAGCAAGACCCATATCTTTAAGAACACAATGAGATAGCTTCACATCTGAAATTCCTGAGGCGATTAGTTTTGGAAGAGAAAGAACTTCACCTTCCACCAGAACTCCAAAAGATCACACCTGTTGTTACACTCAGCTGACCACCCGCTGGCCAGCATACTCTTCATCTCCCCTTGCCTCTGCTCCTGGAAGACCTGTCCCTAGGGAATCAACATCTTCTGCCCGAGGAAAAACTTCAAAGAAAGGAGGCATTTTCCCTGCTGAGTACCTCTAACCAACCCCCTCCCCATTTACAGTGCCTATAAAAAGAGACTGTAAGAATTCGGGGCTGCTGCTCTCACATCTTGAGGTGGCCCGCGTTTCCCTGAACGTGTTTCCCTTTTCCTTGAATTAAACCTCTGTCTTTTCTCTGACTGGCACGTGTTGGAATTCTTTTCTACACAGACCCAAGGACCCAGGGCACCCTGAGGTGAGTTTCCCTTTCCCAGACCGGGGAACTCCTTAGGACTCCCCATGGAGTTATTGAGCTCACCCTGACAGTACCCCCCCACACACACACACAAAAGAAGTTGAGGTTTATGGGGAGTAGGATGAGCACAGCATCCAATGTGACTGGTATCCTTAGAAAAAAGCATTGTGAAGACGGACACTCAAGGGGTATACCATGTGAAGGTGGCTATCCAGATTGGAGCAACCCATCTATAAACCAAAGAACACCTGAGGCTACCAGAGCTGGAAGAGGTGACGAATGATCTGTAGGGCCTTAGAGAGCCCTAACAAGAGTGACTCCATGTTCTTCCTGATCTGGAATTCCCCTCAGGCCCAGAACAACCAATCAGGGAAAAGAGCACATAGCACAACCCCTGAAGCATGAACTAACATCCTGCTTACCTAACCCCAACATCCTAGAAGCGTTGGGCCATGTTCCAGACATAACGTACCTTCCTAGCTCGAGCCAATCAAAAAATAACACAACTCCTGCTTACTTCAGACTAGTGGTTTTGTCAGCACCCCATTGGCTGTAACTTAGGCGATGAACTCCCCCCATCCCCGACCACCTGCATGTGGTTTTTGCCTTTAAAAACTCTGTGTGAAACTAGTTCGGGGTCGCAGCTCCTAACTTTGCGTTGAACTGCGACCCTAGCCTGGCTAGCCTGTTTTAACCACGGCTGAATAAATCGACCCTCTAAACCCAGACAGCCTCCTCTTCTTCTTTGCGACACCGGACCAGGCATAACACGATCTACGCTGGAGGCTTTGAGGGACAGGACGCTGATGACACCTTATTTCAGAGCTCTGGCCTCCAGAAGTGTCAGAGGACATATTTCTGCTCTTTTAAGTCACTTCATTTGTGATACTTTGTTATGGAAGCCCCAGGAGACTCATGGACTTACTCAGCTTATCTATTTTTCAGACTTCTCACTGAATAGCTGACTTCTTCTGTTAACTATTTTTAACTTTTTTTTAAAGTAGAAGGATAACATGCATGACCTCAGAGGTTTTCCACGTGGCTTTATTTCTAGATCATCATCCAATCATTTTCTAGGAGCTCTGAAATTCATCTGTGACCTTCTGCCATGTGTTCCCAAGGTAAGACCTGCAGGCAAGAAAGGGGAGTAGAAAAGATTCACACAACCAAGTATGGTAGCTCACGCCTGTAACCCCAGTGCATGGGAGGCTGAGACAGGAGGATCACAGGTTCGAGGGCAGCCTCAGCAACTTAGCAAGATCCTGTTTAAAAATAAAAAGGGCTGGGCATGTAGATCAGTGGTAGAACCCCCTGGGTTCAATCCCCACTACGACAAAATTAATAATAATCATGATAAGGATAATAATAAATAAAATAGGGTTGGTGGTGTAGCTCAGAGGTAAAAGGCTGCTGGTTTTAATCCCCAATACTACAAAATTAATAATAATAATGATGATAATAATAATAAATAAAATAGGGCTTGGCTTGTAGCTAGGTGGTAGAACCCCCTGGGTTCAATCCCCAGTACCAAAAAAATAAAATCCATATATCACAGAGAACCATGAAGCCATCTCAACCTGAAAGTACAACAGAATCTTAAAGAATTCTGCTCTGCCTACAGAGGCTTAATGGAACATTCCAGAGTGTGGTTCTGTGCCTTGGGGCCTCCAGCAAAACCACTCCAGGAAAACTCTCTTCCAGGGGAAAAGAGTTCTCTCAAAGCTGTGTAATTTTTCAGTCTTGCTAGATCCAGTATTGGGGTATAATCATGGGGGGGAGGGGATGTTGGTGAGGGTCACACCTCATTTTCCTTTGCAGCCAGCGAGGCCCCCTAGAAACAGTGAATGACTTTGCAAGTACTGTGGAATCAGAACTGGGAGAACTGGTCTACCACCCATTCATTAGCGGGCTTAGAAGTCAGATCCATCTTCTCACTCAGAGGGCTACTCTGTGGTCCACTTCCTCCCAGCTGTAGAAGCTGGAAATCAATAAATACCTTTCTATGGGGGGGCCTTACGCTGTGGCACAGAGCATATCAGCTGACAAGATTATCTCCAAAGAGCTGGCGATGAAAGAGATTGCTGCTTGGTTTAGCACTGTTCTCATCTTCTGAGCATGATCTTTGAACCTACCAGCTCCCGTGCCAATTAAAGGGAGACTCATCCAGGGAGGAAGTGGAGGATGAAGTCATAGCCTGCTGGTGGGGTATGACCGAAGACCCCAGCCATGGGATCTCTTTGGGTGTTTGAAAAGTACTTTTATTTAAAAGGAGTTTGGCCAGAGCTCCATGATACAGCTGTTCTGTACAGTGAACATAAGAGGTGAGAGATCTTCTGCTGAGAAGTCCTTCTCTACCTGTTAGATCCCACCAGAGAGAGAAAGAGCTGCCAAAGCTGGCAGAATTTCGGAAATGCCTGGGAGACTATTAAAAATATAGATGCCTGGGATCAAGTCAGAATATCTTGGGGTGGGATCCTGGTATATATATATATTTTTAAATAAACTCTCCAAGGAATACTTCTATGGCCAGCACAGAGTAGAGTTCTGCAATTACTATTTTTATAAGTGTGCCTAATGCTGTGTTTTCCTCTATGTGGTATACTCTGAGAATATAAAGGGAGCTATGTACATTGAACAGTGTTCTTTCTTTATTTTATGGTACTAGGGATTAGATTCAGGGGAGTTATGCCTCCGAGCTATACTTCCAGCCCTTTAAAAATTTTTTTGGAACAGGGTCTTGCTAAGTTGCTGAGACTAGCCTCGAACCTGTGATCCTCTTGTCTCAGCCTCCCAAATACTGGGATTATGGTGTGCACTACTCTACCTGGCTTTGAGTGGTGTTCTTTAAAGATGGCTTTCTGGAGGCAGGATAGGTTTGTAAGGAACAGAATGACAGAGAGTGAAGAAGGAAATAGCATTCTGGGAGGGGAAGAGAGGAACAGAAATGGAGAGATGGAAGGAAAGAACTTGCATGGGGCAAGAAGGGGGCTTCTTGTTCAGAAGGGGGCTTCAGTTCAGAAGAAACTGAACATGTCAGACTCCTGGAGGGCTGGTGTCACTTAAGCTCTTCTGTTGACATGCCAGCCCATCGTGAGCCATTCCTGTGGCCTGTATACCCAGAGGGCAGAGTACAGAATGGCGCTGACATTGACCCCTGGTCTCCCTGCCATTCCAGGGCAGCATCTTTCCAGGTGGTCTCTGTTTCAAAGTGTCTATCCATGTTTAATTCATCCCCTTTAATCCTTTCTCTTTCTATGTTCATAACCCCATTCCTGCCAAGTCCTCTGTGTGTTTAGTAGGTTTGCGGAATACAGTTAGCCCTCCTTATCTGCGGATTCAGCATCTACAGATCCAACCAAATGTGGCTGGAAAATATTCTAAGAGAAAATTGCATCTGAACACGGAGAGTCCTTATTTCTTGTCACTCATCCCTAAATAATACAATATAATGATAACTATTTACATAGCATTTTACACTATGGTAGGTATAAGTAAAGTTAGAGATTATTTAAAGTCTATAGGAGGCTATGTTCAGGTTATATGCAAATACAACACCATTTGTGTGTGTGTGTGTGTGTGTGTGTGTGTGTGTGTTACTGTGGATTGAACCCAGGGGCATTCTACCTATACCCCCAGCCCTATTTTATTTTGAAACAGAGTCTCACTAAGTTTCGGAGGGCCTCACTAAGTTGCTGAGGATAGGCATGAACCTGCAATCCTCCTCTCTCGGCTTCCCAAATACTGGGATTACAGGCATGTGACACCATGCCCAGATATATCACATCATTTTATATAAGGGAGCTGAGCATCCATGGATTTTGGTACCCATGGGGGTCCTGGAACCAGTCTCCTACAGATACTGAGGGACAGTTATTTTTGTGCTGAGAAAAAGGGGTTTCATTTCATCTTAAAGCACACAAACTCTTAACAGCTTCCCTGACTCTGTGCAGCAAGAGCAAAAAAATCTCTCCTGTTATCATATTGAACACTTTTACCTCTTTTCCTGAAGTTTAGGGGCATGTTTCATCCTTGCTTTTTTAAAGGGGTTCCAACATTTACCCAAAATGGGCTTATTAAAACGCCCCTTCCATTAAAAAAAAGAGGATTATTGTTGGCCATGGTGGCGCACACCTGTAGTCCTAGTACTTGGGAGGTTGAGACAGGAGCATTGCATTCTCGAAGCCAGTCTTAACAACTAAGAGAGACCCTCATCAATTTAGAGAGATTCTGTTTAAAAAAAATTAAATAGGGCTGTGAGTCTAGCTCAGAGGTAGAATGCCCCTGGGCTCAATACCCCAGTCCCCTCCTCCCAAAATAGGATTCTTCTTCAGAGACATTCTGTTGCCTAAAATTGTCTCCGTATCATTATATGTGAAAAGATGATTTCCAGACTGTGGTGCAATGGATACTGGACAGAAGTATGCAACATTCTAGAAAGATGGTGGGGGGGGGAGAGATGGGAAGAGAGTTGGAAGTAATATATGCTAGGGTTCACTTTTTCGTTAGTGTGATTCTATTTAAAAGAGGACCACAAGCCACCCATGGTTCTACTTTGGCCAGTGAACTGAATACTGAGTGCAGGGCCCGAGTCCTACAGCTATGAGGTGATTTCCCAAATCCAAGGTTAAGGTCTTGCCTTCTATTGTTTTCCCACTGATGCCATAACAAATTGCCAAAAACACAGTGAATTAGAATAACACAAATCGGTTATTTTATAGTTCTGGAGATCAGAAGTCTGAATTGGGTCTCAATGCGCTAAAAGAGTTGACAAGGCTGCATTCTTTTTGGAAGCTCTAGGGGAGAACCCATTGTCTCATCTTTTCCAGATTCAGGCCTGAATGAGGCTGCTCACAGTCCTTGGCTCGTGACCCCCTTCCATACTCCAAGTTAGCCATGGCTGGTTGAGTCCTGAGATCTCACATCATGTTACTCTGACACTGACTCCTCTGCCTCTCTTCTACGTTTAAGGGTTCTCGTGGTTACGTTGGACTTAAGGGGGTCTCACAGCATAATATCCCTTTCTCAGGATCAGCAGATGAGGGAACAATTCCACCTGCTACCTTTATTCTCCTTTGCCAAATAAGGTAACATATTCACAGCTGCCAGGATTAGGACAGGGACATGTTTGGTGTGTGTGTGTGTGTGTGTGTGTGTGTGTGTGTGTGTGTGTGTGTGTTATTATTTTGTCTACTGCATGTCCTATGAAGTGACCTTCCTCTGTTCCTCCAGACTTGTGCTACCCAATGCTACCCAATATGGCAGCCATTAGCTACATGTGGCTCTAGAGTACTAGAAATAGGGCTACTCCAAACTGAGATATAGTATCAATGCAAAACACACTGGATGCACTGAATACAGCAAATATCTCATTAATCATTTTTATATTGATTATATGATGAAATGACAGTATTTTGGATATATTGGGTCAAATAAAATGTAGTAGCAAAATTGATCCCATCTTCCTTTTTTTTAACTTTTTGTTAATGTGGATACTAAATTTTTTTTCTTTATTTTGTGGTACCAAGGATTAGGGGCATTCTACCCCTGAACTCCACCCCCAGCCCTTTCTAGTTTTTGTTTTGAAACAGGGTCTCACTAGGTTGTTGAGGCTGTCCTTGGACCTTGGATCCTCCTGTCTTAGCCTCCCAAGTACTGGGATTACAGGTTTGTGCCACCACACCTGGAGATGATAAAAAAATTTAAATGACAAATGAGGATTATCTTTTTTTGTTGTTAGGAGGCTTATCTTTATCTTTTATTTGTATTGGACAACCAGCACCGTTCTAAACCACCACTGAACCTGTGGCATCTGAACAGAGTGAATAGTATATCAGGGATTGAAGGGATCATCAGCTTACAGCAGGGGGTGCTGTGAGAAACAGATAAACTGGGTGGAGCAGTGTGGTGACTTTCCAACCTCACTGGCCCAGTGTGTGTGTGTGTGTGTGTGTGTGTGTGTGTGTGTGTGTGTGTCTAATCTCATAGGAGATTCCTACTCTGACTTCAGGGAAATGATCCTGGCTCTTCTTAAGGCCAGAGTAGTCCATCCTGTAAACAGTCCACTGTGGAGAACATCAGGTCATGTATACCAAGTGGCCCATAGTAAGAAAAAATATTTTGTCCCAATGAAATTATTGTAGATGTCATCTTTGCCTCTTCAAACCCACCTCACCTTGATCCTACCCCAGTCCATCTGGGTATGTTTCAACCCATTTCAACCTGTCATTCACTATCTTTTAATCTGTGTCATGCTATTTTTAGCAAACACTTGCTAAGATCCTGAAGCCCCAGACTAAGTCTGTTGGATTTTCCTTCAAGCATATGACCCAATCCTTTTCCAGAATCAGCTTCTAATCTTCAGACTCAATCCTACCTGCCTCAGCTACACAGACACCAGGTGGAGGGGTCCTTGCCCTGCTTCAGGCCCACCTCAGTGAATGCTGACGTGTATGTAGGGAACCCTGGGTAGCAAATGTACTTTAACTTGAATCAAGGCCTGTCTGAGACTTGGGCCTATCTCTAGTCTTGAAAGACAAGACCCCTGCCCATGACTGGGGTGGTAGACCTGAGATTTTACAATCAACCCTCCTTATGTCAAATCAGTGTGTTACAAAGGCCTTATCACTGTGCACAGCCCCCCTTCTGAGCCCTGTCCTAAAAACCTGGCTGGCTTCAGATCAACTGGCTAATTACTTGTGCTGTAATGATCAACCTGCCTAATTTATCACTTCTTTGAACATTTAATTAGCCAGCAGTGCAAGACAATTAGGTTCTGAATTAGGATAAATTAAACTGCTAGCTTAGCAGCTCTAAGGACATGGAAACTATAACCAATTACATCTACAAAAAGATTTGACAGAACCATCAAAGAGCAAGAGCTTGGCATGGGCCAACAGCTGGATGTGCCAAATATCCTGGAGAATCTCACAGAGCTGATTGTTTTAGATCAGAAAATAGAGAGGTGGGATGCCAACCCTGAGAGATCAAAGCAGGGCTTCAGGTGTTTATCTCTGGTTATAGGATGCTCATAGGGCTTGTGTTAGTCAGCTTTGTGTTGCTGTTACCAAAATACATGACAAAAAACAACTTAGAGGGGGTAAGATTTATTTTTGGCTCATGTTTCAGAGGTTCAGTTCATGGTTGGCCAGCTCCAAGGCAGAAACCATGGCAGAAGGGCATGGCAAGAGAAAAGCTGCTCAGTTCATGGCTGCTGGGAAGCAGAAAAAGAGAGAGGAGCTGGAAAGAAGGTAAATTCATGTGACCTTCAAATGGCAGAGTTTTCATCCACCATTTTGGGGCTAATTGATTATGAAGCAATAGATAAGTGATATACTATGCCACAGCTGAGACAACCCTGAGAATGCTGGAGTTCTGCTTATGAGGATATTGTGAATGGTGTGTTAGTCAGCTTTGCATTGCTTTGACCAAAATACCTGACAAGAGCAACCTAAAGGAGGAAAAGTTTATTTTGGTTCATGATTTCAGAGGTGTCAGTTCTCTGGGCTGATATGAGGCAGAACGTCATGGAGAAAGATTGTGGTGGAGGAATGATGCTCAGCTCATAAAGCTGGGAGAGAGAGAGGAAGAGAAAGTAAGAGAGAGAGAGAGAGAGAGAGAGAGAGAGAGAGACTGAAAGAGACTGAAAGAGACTAGGAATAAGATAAACCCTTCCAGGACCTCCGTGATCTGTTTCCTTCAACTAGTTCCCCTGTCCCAGTAGTCCATTCAGCTACCAATGGATTAATCCAGCAAATTGCAAATATATCTCAATCAATGGTAATGTGCAAGAGGTTCACAAGCAATATGAGAATTTCAGCCTTAAAAAAAAATTGTCAAGTTCCTATGGCTTGACTTATAGTCTTTCCCCTGAACGAACTTTCTCATTACATAAAACTCATGTCTAGAACCCAGCCATGATTGACCACTGCAGACCCCGCAGCCACATCAGGACATTGCAGGTGATGTAGTGAAGAAAACCTAATTCATGTGCAAAGTGTGTAGACACATTTGAGATCTGCTTTCCATAGCTGTGAGCCAAGGCACAGACTCAGCCAAGCACTGTCACTCTCCTGAACACCTTGTAAGAGGTGCGACGAGACAACAGAGGGAGTTGTTTTCAGCACCATCAAAGGACAATGGTTTGATCATTTCAGGAAGAGAAGTGGTCGGCATGCTGTGAATGTTTGCGGGGATGTGGCAGGCTGAAGACAGGGAACCACCCAGTAAGGAAACATGTCCTCACAATCATGGTAGAGACCAATTACACATGAGTCATCTTATGGGATTCAGGGATGAGTGGTCTACGTTGGCTGCCTGCAAAGGGCAGCTCTCCCTACATTCCCAGCGTTTGAGCTTTTACTTATTTGGTTCAGTTTATGTCAAAGAAATCAGTAAGACTCTTTCATAAGTCGATTTCTATTTCTAGAGTAGGAACGATATTTTCCATTCTGCTCCTTCATTAAAGACGTTAGAAGGCGAATTTTATCCCAGATGTTAACTCAACTGCTAGCAAAAGAGCCTCCTAAATTCTTATTGTCAAGGAGGATCCTGATCACTGGAAATGTCTGGGAATTCAGGAGCCAGCAGCAGGTTTAGTTTTAGAAAATTGTGCAAAGATCACAGGTCCATCCTGTAGCTCTGAAGCAATTGGCAGTAGTCGGCTGAGTCATTTTCAATTGTTCCCAAGCCTGCACTTCATTGACACATTTAGAACGAATTAGTTGATTCGGCATTGTGTCTCCAAATTGCATCATATCATTGCTTCATTAAAAATGCACCAATTAAGGGAAAAGAAAGAAGTTCCTTAGGATAGCTATCTGTACAGATTAGTCTGATGCTTTCAAATTAGAGACCGAATCGCAGGTCCCTGTTACCATGAGAACCGCAGCATTTCTGCGGCTGTTAGAATTATTAACTCAAAGAACATGCATCTTCTTAAACTCTGCCTGTTATTTAACTACTGTTCCATGGGCTTGCCTGTGCCTAGAGTGAACTCTATTAATCACCAGTAGAAAAAGGTATGAGGGCTGCAGGAGAGAGAGCTGCCGTGCCTTTCATCCTGTCGGGAGAGGCAGGCAGTGACAATTTATTTTCCCATTTTATTCCATCTGTCTTGGAGGAGAGGAGAGGAAGGACTGAGAGGCCTGGAGTGGAGACAGTCTGGAGGGGCCTGAGATGATGCACAGAGATGAATGGGACTGGTTGTCAGTGGCATTCAAACCCATTTTTCTGCTGTAGGCACAAGGGGCCAGGTTGGTGGCCGAAAGCCTCATTCCTCTTGCCAGATAATTGGGCCCAGGTCCCCAACTCTTCATCTAAAAACAAATATTAGTAAGAGCCAACTAGAATGTGTATGCCAGCTTCTACTGTAAGAGCCACTATACTCTTTAATTGGCTATAAAATAATTCTGCTTTCTCATGATTAACTCTTTTTTAAATTTTTGAGGTACTAGGGATTGAACCCAGGGGCATTCTACCTCCAAGCTACACCCCAGCCCTATTTTTTATTCTTTATTTTGAAACAGGGTCTCACTGAGTTGCGGAGGGCCTCACTAAGTAGCTGAGGCTGGCTGCAAACCCGGATCCTCCGGTCTCAGCCTCCCAAGAACTGGGATTACAAGAGTGTGCCATCATGCCTGGTATAATTAACTCTTTTAATCTACTACAAAGTAAATATTATTCCCACTTGACAAAGAAAGAAAGCAATGCTTAGGGAAAATCTGTAATTTGCTCAAGAAACCAAGTCAGCAGGCAGAGAAATGGGATTTCAGAGTGAGCGACATCTAGACACGTCATGATACAGCCGGATAGTGAGATGTTATCTAGCACTAAAAGAAATGAGCTATCAAGCCACGCATAGACCTGGAGGAGACTTAAATGCACCTTGCTAAGTGAGAGAAGCCAATCTCAAAAGGCTACATGCTTTATGATTGCAGCCGTATGACATGCTGGAAAATGGAAAGCTATGTAGACAGGATAAAGGTCAGTGGCTGTCAGTGGTTGGGGGGAAGGGAGAAATAATAGGTGGAACTTGGTGTACATTTTAGGGCAGTAAAAATACTCTGCATCATACTATAATAGTAGATACACTTCTCCATACATTTGTCCAAAATTGGAGAATAAATAACCCCAAGAATAAACCCTATTGTAAACACGGTCTTTGAGTGGTAATGGTGTGTCCATGTAGGCTCACCAGTTGTATCTCTGGTGGTAGATGTCCAGCAGAGGAGGCTGTGCATGTGTGGGGATGGTAGTACGTGGGGATCTCTGTACCTTCTACTCATTTTTGCTGTGAATCTAATACTTCTTTCTAAAAAACCCAGTTTTTTAAAATAATTCCATGCTCTCTTCTGGTTACCACCTTGCAGAACAACCAATGCTACGGCATGTAAGGAGGTGGACATTGTGATCAGACACAGTAAAGGGGAAAATGGAGCAGAGAAATGAGGCATCAGAAGTCAGTGGGTCTCTGCAGGAACCAGGCTTAGGGCTCGTGGGAGAAGAGAGACTCCTCTTCAAAAGCCCTGGTGTGGCGTTCCCCCGCCTCTCACTCAATTTACCTGTGTTCATTTCTCAAGTCTTGTAGCACCTAACTGTGTGCAATTCTTGTAATAGATTGATCGTTTTAATAACTTTGTATTAGAGTTTAACATATATGTAGAGAAAACACATATCATTCATATAGAGTGTCATGTGCTCTTTCAGAGTGAACAAATCATATTCCCGGGTCAAAATAAAATCTAGTCAGCATCCTAGAATCCCCTTTCCTATCTTTTCTCAGTCACTACCTCTGCTCTGGTTTCTAACATACTACCTGTGTAGTCTGCTTTCTATTACTATAACTAAATACCCAAGTCTGGAGACTTTAGAAAGACAAGGTGTTTATTTAGCTCAGTTTTAGAGGCTGAAAGTCACCTATTTAGTCTGGTTGGAGGGCCTCCCAGCTATGTCACAACATCAGAGGGACCTACAAAATGAGTCCACACTTGTGACTATTTTGTGAATATTTTTGTACATTAGTATTCATTTTTGTGCCTCACATTGTATTACAATGGATTTGTTTGTGCATTGGTTTCAGCTAAAGACCCAAAAGGCAGAGAACAAATCCACAGGTGGCTAACACTTTACATTTCCAGGTGTGTGAGGTTCTAGATCATCTGGAATGGTCTAGAATTTCAAAAGTGGCAGACATTGAATGAGTTCTGTGCCTCATGACACAATCCCTACATGGGTGTCTCATAGGTTAGAAGTGGGAGAGTCTAGGATAGGGCTGGTGACAGTGGGCCCATGGGTAAAAGGTGGAGTGTCTAGGGAGAAGGGCTTCAAAGTGGCCACTTAGAAGGGTCTCACTGGCCTTGTGGAGTACATTTTCACAGGTGGTGAGAATGAAGAGTGGTGGTCACACTGGGAGCTGGTGCACCTGTTCTGAGAGCAGGGCAAAAGTATACATTTCCCTGGAGTAGGTGTGGGTCCCACGAAGGGAGATCCTCCTAAGACAGGATCCCTTCAGCAGAAAGAAACTGCAAGAGGTGGGGGCTATAAATGGGCTAAGGAAGAGTGACCTTCCCAGTTAAGGTGGTAGCAGTCTGGTGGGCCACCTGAAGGAGCTCAGAGGGACCCGCAAAATCATTCATGAGCAAGAGGTGGCTGTCAACGTCTGCTATGGGCAGAGGAGACCAAAGGATAACACAGGCACCCTGACCAGCCCAGTCTCTTTTCTCTCCTGGTGTCTGATTCCTTTTCTCAAGCTGGAGGAGTCAGAGTCAACCTATGGACAGGAGAGGAAGGATAGCAATTTGGGAGAGAGATGGAGGAGAGCTGTTCCATCGTCCCCCTGTCCCAGCCTCTCTCAGTTTCCCATCTTGAAGCAAGTACAGTTGTCGGCAAGAATAGTTTAACTCTGGAGGCAGTCTGGAATATGGACTTGACATCCTTCTGGCATATTAACTACTGAAATGACATTACCGTGGGGACTTAGAAGTAGCCATTGGATTTTTAGTTTGTGAGAGTGACCGGAGCAATTTGGGAAATCTTAGTTGTGAAAGCATGGGGCAGCTGGGAAATGAAGCACCGTGTTGGGACTGCCCTTGGGGCTGGGGATGGGAGAGGGACGGGGATGTCCAGGTGCATGTGTCATGATGCAGGGTAATGCTAGAGGCCTGGGGATAGGGAACCAGATATGCAGACACCTGAGGGTGCATGTAGGCCTCCCTTTCAGGGCTGGGTGCTGAGGTTGGTTCATCTGAGGTTCTTGTTCTTCCTTTGGGAGGGAGGCATCCATCCACGCCATCCAAAGCATGGGCACCATCCATGGTGGGGTCCTTGGTACCCTGGGTCCCTCAATCAGTGATCTGAGCATTCTAGAGCTGCAGGACAAATGCAGCTGTACAAATGCCCAGGAAGTTCAGTGACAGGTACACAGGCTCTGACTCCCAGCAGGCAGACACATTCAGAAAGCTCATTGCAATGGTTAATTTTTTGTGACAATTTGATTGATCCAGGGGATACCCAGATATCTAATAGCCATCTTTCCCCATGTATCTGTGAGGATATTTCTGGAGGAGATTAACATTTAAATGGGTGGACTGAGTGAAGTAGATGACCCTTCTTATGTGGGTGGGCATTGTCTAGTCTGTTGAGAGCTAAACAGAACAAAAGGTGGAGGAGGAGGAGAAATATGCCCCTTTTTTCTGCCTCACCTCTTCTGTAGGAACATCTCCTCTGGCCCTCATACAGGCATTGACACCCTCAGCTCTCCTCTGGTTCCCAAGGTCTGTGAACTTGTAGTGAATTATGCCACAGACTCTCTGGATCTCCAACTTGAAGACAGCAGTAGATCATGGGGCTTGTCAGTCTCCATAATCGTGAGATCCAATATCATAGTTATATGTAATATATACATATATAATATGCACACAATATTATATAACATGTATATACTATTATATAGCATACATTATATATGTTTATATAATATTATATACATATTATATTATATAACAGGTATATAAACATCATATATGTAATATATACATATAATACTCTATAGCATGCATATAATATTATATAACATGCATATATTATATATAATGTGTATATATTATATATGTATATATTACATAGATATCCTATGGTTCTCTTTCTGGGGAACCCTGACTAATATGCCCACCATGTCTCAGTTCCTTGGATTGCACCCAAGAGGGACTTTCAAGTTTGAACCTTGAACTTGAGGAAGATGACCTAGAGAGTAGTAATTCCCAACCCCTGGGCTGCAAACTACTGACCACTGGGACAGTGTGTGTGTGTGTGTGTGTGTGTGTGTGTGTGTGTAGGTGTGCATTCATGCTTGTGGGGTTGGGGTGGGCACCGGTAGAACCATGCTCAGAGCTAGAGCAAGAAGTCCAAATATTTCTATCCATCTCAGGACCAGACATTTCCAGGAAACCAAGTTAGTAAAATGTGGCACAGTCCATGGTATTCAACAAGTGTGTAATAAGATGCACATTCTTCAAATGCATTATTGGATTTTTCATAACACTGTGCCATTCTGCAATTCCCAATCGCAAATATCATCATGTGAGGATCCAGCACTTTCTTATGTTGCTTTGTTCCTTTAAAGAGATGTCCTTAAGCCAGATGAGAGGAAAAAGACGTGCAGGATCAGGATGCCATTGCATTAACACTAAAATGCCATTTAGTCAGCATGCAGGCTGCCAGATAAAACCGTGAGGTACTAGTGGGATGAATTGAAAATTGTCATTCCGTCAAACTTAGTGACAACATTATCTGCAGATCTTAGAAAAATCAGCTCAGAAAAATCCCTGGTTGGTAGTGATCCTCTCAGATAGATTGAAATCTTTCCAGGCTATTCCTCGGGGCTCATCAATCAAGGGCAGTTGTCATGGTGAACAGTTGAATGGATGGTTTCCATTTAATTATCTGCAGCCCTCTAGATATTGAAAACACTTGGGGACAGCAGGCTTTGCTGGTCCACGTCCTCTCAGCTAAAATAACTACTGTTCCTTCCTGGAGGCATTCATTCATTCATTCATTCATTCATTCCTTTATCAATAAGTACCAAGAAGTGTCTGCATGCCGGACACAGTGCTCCTGCCAAAGATACCTCTGTAAAAATGTCAGGTACCAGCTCTGATTTCATGCGCTTCAGGCTGGCAGGAGACAGACTTGTAAGCTATCGTGGAGGCTGTGAGGCCACTGTGTTTGTGGAGAGGAGGGAACTCCGTAAGCCATCATGGAGGCTGTGAGTCTGCTGTGTTTGTGGAGAGGAGGGAACTCTGTAAGCCATCATGGAGGCTGTGAGTCTGCTGTGTTTGTGGAGAGGAGGGAACTCAAGCTCGGGGAGTATCATTGGTGTTGACCAAATAGACAGGAGCTTAGAGTTGGGTCTCAAATGGCCAAGAGTTCACAGAAGAGTCTTAACTGAGGGAAGAAATTGAGGTCCAATTCCTTTTAAAGAACCGAAGGGGCAAGGCCACAATCGAGGGACAGTAGGCCAAGGGACTGAAAACCCATCTGGCAATGAGAGGAAGCCAGTGATGAGGAATCGAGGGAGTGGTAGAGAGGCAGGAGACAGAGATGCTTGACAGGGAAGGAAGGAGGGTCCTGAGGTAGCTCCTTGGGTAGCACTGTGGTTTGCATCTCCCATTAATTTGATGTTAAGGTTATGATATATCAGAGTAAAAAAAAAAAAAAGATTGTCTTAAAGAAACAGTGTAGAGACTACTCCAACAATGACGTATCCATTCATCCATCCATCCATCCATCCATTCGTCCATCCATCCACTGGTCAATCCATCTGCTCATTTAACTAATGTTTTCTGAGTGTCTGCTGTGTGCCGATCTTGTGGGGGAGATACACATTAAGCAAATTATTATATAAATGTTTATTTAGATGTAAACATTTATCATGCTATATAGACAAAGTCCATACTGTGATTTGAATGTGTGCCCTCCAAAATCCAGGTGTTGCCAATGTGATAATACTAAAAGGTGGGGTCGCTTAGAGACAATTAAGCCACGAGGGCTCCTTACTGGTGAATGGAATTAGGTATCCTTTTAAAAGGTTTGGCAGAGCCGGACATGGTGGTGCACGCTTGTAATCCCAGTACTTTGGGAGGCGGAGACCGGAGGATCCGGGTTTGCGGCCAGCCTCAGCTCGCTCTCTCTCTCTCTCTCTCTCTCTCTCCTGTCTCTCTCTCTCTCTTCTTAGTGAAGTCTTCTGCAACTTCGTGAGACCCGGTTTCAAAATAAAGTATAAAAAATAGGGCCGGGGGTGTAGCATGGAGGTAGAACGCCCCTGCATTCAATCCCTGGTA
>PVJS01008666.1:0-52451 GCA_004027185.1 Glis glis
GTGCGGGTCTAGGTGTTCGCGGAGCAGGTGTGCGGGCGGGCAGGGGCGGTTCCAGGTGTTCGCGGTGCAGGTGCGCGGGCGGGCAGGTGCGGATCCAGATGTGCTCCGCGCAGGTGCGCGGGCGGGCGGGTGCGGATCCACATGTGCTCGGCGCAGGTGTGCGGGCGGGCAGGTGCGGGTCCAGGTGTTCGCGGAGCAGGTGTGCGGGCGGGCAGGTGCGGGTCCAGGTGTTCACGGAGCAGGTGTGCGGGCGGGCAGGGGCGGTTCCAGGTGTTCGCGGTGCAGGTGCGCGGGCGGGCGGGTGCGGATCCACATGTGCTCGGCGCAGGTGCGCGGGCGGGCAGGTGCACGCTGGCTCAGGCCTGGGCGTCGCCCTGCTCCTGCACCGGCCGCGACGCCTTCTCGGGCCCGTCCTGCTCCTGCAGCCCCGCGCCCGCACACGTGTCCGGGAAGCGCGGCGCGTTCCCCGCGAAGGAGTCTCGGCGCGCCCCGGTCTCCTCCTGCACCGGGCGCCCCACCGGCTCGGCCGCGCCCGCCGGCCCCGCCGCGCCCTCCTGCGACGTCTGGCTGACGTACACCACGATGATGTCGCCCTTGAAGTTCATCACTTGCCCGCTGGAGATGAACGTGGAGTTGCTGTTCCCAGTCACGTTCCCTGCAGGGCGAGGAGAGCACGGGGAGGTTGAGTCGGCGTCTGCTGGCCAGGACCAGGACCCGGGAGGGGAAAGTGAGCCAGAGAACCAGGGGCGGGGGACCCTCCCCTCGCAGGTGGTCCCAGGCTCCCGGGCCCTCTGAGAAGTGCAAGGGCCGCCATGCCGCCCTAGGGAGACAGAGGAGCAGCTAGGGGCCACACCCGGGCTCCAGAACCACCCCGGATTGCAGAATCGCAGACAAGATTCAGAAGTTACAAGCGTGTGTGTGTGTGTGTGTGTGTGTGTGTGTGTGTGTGTGTGAGAGAGAGAGAGAGAGAGAGAGAGAGAGAGAGAGAGAGAGAGACTGGGACCTTGGTCACCCTGGTGCCTTCTTTCCTCCAACCTTTCATGGAGGTCCTGTGGAAAATCATGGGGCCATGCGGCCTCCAGTTTTAGCAGAGGTTAATATATTTCCTTAACATTAAAAAAAAAGTACTACTGGAAAAAAAAAAGGAGATTTGGAAAACTGAAAACGGGGGAAATCCTATAAGTCACTCTTTCCTTCTGAACCCCCCTGAAGGGTGATCAGTCCCTAAGAAACTCTATCATTATTTTTTTGTGGGTAACTGGAAGAAGCTGGTCTTTAATTAACAGATGTTTTGAAAAATAGGAAGTTTAACAAATGTTAGGAAACCTGCTGCCTTTTATTACTCTTCCATTTTAAAGAGAGATGCTTCAGACCAGGCATATGGTGGAGCATGCCTATCATCCCAGTACTTGGGAGGCTAAGACAGGAGGATCACAGGTTCCAGGCCAGCCTCAGCAACTTAGCAAGGCCCTCAGCAGCTTAACGAGACTCTGTTTCAAAATAAAAGACACTGGAGGTGTATCTCAGAAGTAGAAAGCCCCTGGGTTCAACCCCCAGTACTACAAATAAAAATAAAGATGGATGCTTCCAGAAACTTCCCAGATGAAAATAGGTACCCCAAACCATGCAGATCCAGGAACTCCCCAATTCTCAGCATCCTAAACAGAATCCTTTAGTCTTACGAGGGGACATGAACATCAAAATGGCTCCTCAATATTTATCTACCTTGTCTTTTCTTTATTGTCACCCAGCTTAATAATTTACACATATAAAATGAAGCTCCTTTCACCACTCCACATGAAGAGATTTCCCCTAGATTTGGAAGGATGGTCTGACTAAAATAACCAATAGGCATACCCGAGGTTCCCTTCTGGAGTCTCCCCCCACCCACCCACATGTGCCTCCAGGGACGTTAAGGCAGAGAGTGAAAAGCTCGTGGAAGCAACAAATCAAAAGTTCCAACGGGTGCCAGGTGTGGTGGCGCACGCCTGTAACCCCAGTACTTGGGAGGATGAGTCAGGAGGATCACAGGTTCAAGGACAGCCTTAGCAATGTAGCAAGACTCTCAGCAACCTAGCGAGACCCTGTTTCAAAACAAAACAAAAAAATTAAAAAGGTCTGGGAGTGTAGCTCAGAGGTAGAATGCCCCTGGGTTCAATCACTAGTGTCTGTCTGTCACACACACACACACACACACACACACACACACCACAAAGGGAGATGTGTGACTCCTGCTGTTTCTCCCATAGGCTGTTGAATGGGGTACACTCTAAGATGAATAATGGCAGGGATTTGTCTAATAACCCCCCACCCAACAGGAAGAACCCAGCTGGTATTTCCATTTCCCAACAGCGCATTCTCCATCCCCGCTCAAATGGACCAACAGGTGTTTCTAACATACGCTACACTCAACGCTAGGTATGTCTGTGCTTTCTGTTCCCAACAGTTACCAAGTTAGTCCTTAAGTCTGCTTTTACCAGATCAACTCATTAGGAAAAAAACCAGAGTGAGAAATCAAAAATAACATGTGCATGCCATAAATATTCTATTCTGATGAAAAACACTCTAAGTAATAAAATCAGAAATGTTCAATTGCTTAGAAGAATGGGTTTTCTTGGTGTGGTTCCTTTACTGTTTATTAGTGTGATATCATTGACTACTGGTTCTGTGGTCCTTCACGATAATATAAAACTACACAGAGGATCTCTCCAGTCCCTGCACATTGATTTATGGTTTTGAATTTAATCTCGTCTCTTTTGGATCATCTTCGTATTTAGAATTATCTGGCTGTTTCATAGTATATGTGGTTTATCCACCATTTTACATTTTGTTTTCCAACAAATCATTATCAGGAGTCCACTGTTGTTTACTTTTTCCTTCTCAGAACCTTCTGTTAGTCTAAGCTGAGGTAAAAACCTATGTTTTTTGGCCTTGTTTTACACATAAAGATTTTGCATAAAATTTTGCATCTTAATTCCATGCCATTGCCCCATGGCAAACAATACCTTTGATAGTGATATCCTAAAAATCCTACAGCACTGATAGTCATCCCTGTCTTCTATTTTTATTTCCAAAATGGAACTCAAACTCTTTATTAGTTTAAGGGACATATTTTAACATTCTAGAATCATTTAATTCAGATGCTGGATCAAGAATATTATTATTATGATGATGATTAGTAGTAGTAGTAGTAGTAGTAGTAGTAGTACTGGGGGTTAAACCTAGGGCCATTCTGCCCCTGAGTTACACCCCCCATCCCTTTTTATTTTTTAATTTTGAAACAGGGTCTCACTAAGTTGCTGAGGCTGGCCTCAAACCTGCGATCCTCCTGTCCCAGCCTCCCAAGTACTGGGATTAGAGGTATGCATTACTACGCTTGGCATAAGAATATTATTCTTGGAGGGCCATACATGGATGAAGAGGAGGACGAAATCAAGGCCTTTAAACTCCTGACAATTAGGAAGGAAAGGTATCCAGAAAAAGTATGAGATCCTCAAGTTTATTCTTCAGGAGTTTCTTCATCAAAGGTATAATTTCTGATAAAACAATCTTTGATCAAGTTTGACATGCTGACTTTTGTGGGAGATAGTAAACTGGTGCAAAATAAACTTTTTTTTTAAAGTTCTACTGATTTTCCAGTGACAATGGTGGCAGCTGGGTAACAACAGTGGCCCCGGGTGGTCTTTGTGGCATGTGACCTGCACTCAGGAGGGCTCCGTGCTCCTTTGAAAGCTCTGCTGCCATCACCTAGAAATTCCTATTAATTTTTGCACAAGAGGCCTTGCATTTTTATTTTTCATGGGGCTTGGAAATTATGTTAACAGTTCTGAGGATCAGGCAACTCTTAGGAGTACTGATCTAGGTCCCCCCACCCATGGATGCTCTAATTTAGCATCACTGTTTGGGGAGGTAACATATTATCAATTATACATATTTTAATATTGCAGAGTGTTTGCCAAGCTGGGCGTGGTGGTGCATGCCTGTAATCCCAGTACTTGGGAGGCTGAGACAGGAGAATCGTAGGTTCAAGGCCAGCCTCAGCTACTTAGCAAGACCCTCTGCAACTTAGTGAGACCCTGTTTCAAAACAAAAGATAAAATAGGGCTGGGAGTATAGCTTACAGGTAGAATGCCTCTAGGTTCAATCCTTAGTACTACACAAAATAAAGAAGTGTTTGCCAGTTAATTTTCTCTGTTGATGAACCAAATATTCAACAAAACACTGAATTATAGAGATTATTCACTAGTGTTCATACAACACAAACTCTGTGATGTTTTCCTGATGTCAAGCCTCCTGCCACTTGCTGGAAAACTCTTAAAACCAACTTTCTGATGTAGAACTGAATTTCCTGTCTAGAATGGGTCTATTGACCGTAGCAATGATAACTTTAATGCTTTGCCTACAATCTTAGTTTGGGTTTCTTTAAAGTGCAATGAGAATAAAAAGTCACCACCAAACAGATGAAGTACAACCCTTCTGGAGTTTGATTCTCCCAATCTTTTAGAGCTGCCTCATCCACTTCAAAAGCAGAATATTTTTAGCAATTCATTCTTTGAATCATCCAAAAAACATTCAATAGTTGGAATAGAAATGATCCTTTTTGCCAGTTAATATAAGAGTTAAAGTTTTAAATGACACCAAGATCTGCTAACACCCACAGAACTCAGGGAGACTGTGGATTCTAGCGAGCACTGTCATTCACCGGGGAGCAGAGGGCCTGGGCGTCCCAGGGTAGCCAACAAGTTGTGAGCAACCGGTATGCTGAGGGTGTCAGCAGACTTCCTTCAGAGGAAACGAGAATGTGGGTTAATCTGAGGGTTAAGAGGCGATAGATTAAGAGTGCGTCCACTACAATAAGGGAAATAGAATAACATTCCACTTCCAGACTTTCCTGAGTGTTGTCTCCATGCCAGACTGACTGCGCTATAGACACTACCTTGCACGTGCTTTGCATGTGAACGTTCCAGGTTTGTTAGTTTGCTTTTCCCCCTCTACTATCTGTCATTGTTTCCAGGATGAAAACGGTCTTAGACTTCTTTTCCCACAGCTTGTCATAATCCACACTCACCTGAACATAAACCTACTATGTCACCGTGGGGTTTTAGCCTCTGATGAGCAGAGATATTCAAGGAGGTATTCATGGCTACCTGAGTACAGGGCGGTAAGAAAAGGGGTAGGAAGGAGAAAGCAGTTGTCCAAAGGTTCTCTATTCTTATCCTGATGTAGCCCTCACTAGTGGTGAGAATTTGGGACCAACTACTTAACAACTGTCCACATCTCAGTTTGCTCATTTATAAAACAAGCACCGATGATCAAGCCAAGCTAGATTTTCAGTGTGCAGCCACATAGAGCAGGCACCTCATACATATTTGTTAAATAAAGGAGCAAATGAGTGTGTGAAGATCCGGCAGGTTGGCAAAAAAAGGCTCACACAAGATGATGGATTTGCAAATGCTTGGGAAATCGCAAAGAATTAGTCATGGGCGCCACAAAGGCATTTCTACTCCCAGAAAGCAATATCAGCTCCCATGAAACTCCCAAGGACACAGAGGATCCTGAGACAGACTGCGAAACGATATTATATTTTTTCCCTGTCTTGTTGGAGGATCTCAATACATCTTAAAGACCAAAAGGGCACTTTCCTCTGGAAATCTAACCAACTTTTGTTTCCTTGTCTGAGATCATGCATCATTATGATCGCCTGTGGTCAGGACACTCATCTATATAAATCTCCACTAAGTCGCACAGTCTCATTCCTTGCCAGGGCAGCCAGCTATGAGTTGAATGTTCGCTAGATTAGATCAAGGCTCAGAATGAACTGGTAATATCCTTTAGTATAGCTCAGTCCTGAACTGTCCTTGCTAAAGGAAATAATTCCTTACAATGTGCACTCTACAATTCAAAGCAGAGGAGTTTACATGGTTACCCGGGCTGCTGTGCGAGGCGAGGCTCTTGCGTGGTCACCACGTGCGTAAGCTGCATAGTCAGGCGGGTGCTGCGGGGACTCCTTTTCAGCATGGTTTTTGCTGTTGATACCCGCCCCCAAAGGGTTGCTTTTTCCACTGAATGCCAAGGAACTCCCAGGATGTTCTGCTGTTAGGGAGGACCTCTACCTTGGGGGTGGCTGGCAAGGGGGAAGGAAGGCTTGGATGAGGCTTACCCAAGGTGGTCTAAGAAAAGCCTGAGGCTTCTGAGATTGAAAAGACGAGCCACAGACTGGGAGGACATATTTGCAAAAGCCATTCTCTGATAGAGGACTGCTACTCAAACTATTCAACAAACTCTTCAAACTCAATAATAAGAAAAGCAAACAACCCAATTTAAAAATGGGCCAAAGACCTTAATAGACATCTCACCAGGGAAGATATCCAGATGAAAAACAGGCATATGAAAAGATGCTCCACATCATAGATCATGAGGAAAGTGAAAATAACAAGTAGATACCACCACACACCTATTAGAATGGCCCAAGCCCAGAGCTCTGACAAGTGCTGACGAGGGTGTAGAGCAAGGGCGACACTCATCCATTGCTGGGACAAATGCAACATGGTACAGACAGCTTCTTATAAAACTAAAGATAGGATCACCATACAACCCAGTAATCACACTCCCTGGCATTTACCCAAGGGAGGTAAAAACTGATCAGTCCACACAACAGTCTGCACCTGGATATTTATAGCAGCTTTACGCATATCTGCCAAAACTTAGAAACCGCCACAAGTCCTTTGGTAGGTGAACACATGAAAACACTGTGGTACATCCAGACAACAGAATATTATTTAGTGCTAAAAAAATAAGCCTCAAAAAGACATAGAGGAAACGTCAATGCATATCACTAAGTAAAAGAAGTCCATCTGAAAAGGCTATCTGCTGCGTGATTACAGCTATATGGCATTTTGGACGTGGCAAAACTATGGAGATAGAAAAACAATCATTGGTTTGGGGTGGGGGAGGGGTGATAAAAAAGGCAGAGCACAGAGGATTGTTAGGAGAGTGAAACTATATGATACTGTAATGGTGGATACCTGGCCTTATACGCCTGTCAAAACCTGCATAATACACACCATGAGTGAACCTTAATGTAAACTGCAGGTTTTGAGTGATAATGTCCATTTAATGTTGTGATAATGAATAATGTCCATCTTTGTTGTAATTGATGAACCTATATTAACATTAAAATGTTTTATCAATTTAATGTGGATTCATCAATTGTAACATAAGATCCCATTCTAGTGGGGGATGTTGGTAATGGAGAGGCCATGCCAGGGTGGGGCAGAGGGTATATGGAAAATCGCTGTTCTTTCCCCTTAATTCTTCTTGTGAACCTAAAACTGCTCTGAAAAATAGTCTATATATATATATATTTTTTTTTTAAAGACCTGAGGGTTTTGTATGTGCCGTTAGTCCATGAAGCCTAGAGGAACACAGGCGAAGGGAGGGCCTGTGGCCTCCTCCTGGCCACTCTCCTCCTTCAAGCCTGTCCCCTCATATTTACTTGAAGTTTACTTTGCTTGCAAAAAAGAAAAAAAGAAAGATGGGGGTGGAGGCTTGTGGGAGAAAGGGGTTTCCCCACAAAAGAATCAGTGAGAGTGAAAACAGAAACTTCTAGAGACGACTGGCAGAAGAGAGGAGTCTCATCAGAGGCCAAGTAACTGTCACTTACTGTGCATCTGAGTGTCCCTTCCTGTGGAAACTTCTGGACCGGCCTGGCTACTGCCCCTCACTCAGCCAGAGTAGCCAACTATCCCAGGCCTGTGTTTTGTCCTTGTTCTGTGGAGACTGAGGACTGGCCAGGGCATGGTAATCAAATTTCACCATTATCATGGTAATCAAATTATCACCAATTTAAGAGGAGATGGTGAGCTGGGCGTGGTGGCGCACACTTGTAATCGCAGTACTTGGAAGGCTGAGACCGGAGGATCCGGGTTCGCAGCCAGCCTCAGCTACTTAGTGAGGCCTCCGCAACTTAGTGAGACCCTGTTTCAAAATAAAGAATAAAAAATAGGGCTGGGGGTGTAGCCCAGAGGTAGAATGCCCCTGGGTTCCATCCCCAGTACTGCAAAAAAAAAAAAAAAAAAGGAGATGGTATGGTGGTACAAGGTACAGGCTTCACTGTCAGACATTTGACTCATGGTGTCCTTGCTTACTGACTGTGTGATCCTGGGCAAGGAACTTGCCCCATAGGATTTCTGTGAGTAATTAAGACGATAATACACAATGTACTTCCTGCCTGGTAACTAGTATCGTAATACCATTAATATAACTGTAGCCTTCAGGATAGCAAAACAGTCTTATGGGTCTCTGAATGGCATGTAACTGATAGAATTGTATGTAAAGGCTCCCCAAAAGTTGATTTGAAAAGCCAGAATGACATGGAGATTTTTATGAAATTAGGAACTTTAACATTTAGAATGGATTAGTTGAGCTGGATGCAGTGGCACATGCTTGTAATCCCAGTACTTGGGAGGCTGAGGAGGATCACAGGTTCAAAGCCAGCCTCAGCAACTGAGGCCCTCTGCAACAAAGTGAGATCCTCTTTCAAAAAGAAAACAATAAAATAAAGCTGGGAGTGTAGCTCGGAGGTAGAACACCCCTGGGTTCAATCCCCAGTACCACACACACACAAAAAAGATTAGTTGAATGGCACATTCCTGTAATCCCAGTACTTGGGAGGCTGAGGCAGGAGGATCACAAGTTCCAGGACAACCTCAGCAACTAACTGATGCCTTTAGCAACTTAGTGAGACCCTACTTCCAAATAAAAGAATAAAATAGGGCTGGGGGTGTAGCTTGGAGGTAGAATGCCGCTGGGTTCAATCCCCAGTATCACAAAAATAAAATACAAATAAGGATAAAAAATGGATTAGTTGAGTTAACCTTAATGTTTAAAGTGATTTAACTGGAGAAAAATGTTCAGATAACTTGAGAGTGTTAAAAATAGTGTCTGAGTGAATAGAAACGATGAACGAATGATGCGTCCCATTATAATCAGAAAGCTGTTTACACTTCACTGATCCATGCTTTATATAGCAGGCTCCATGGAATCAGTTTTTCTCAGGCAGAAAGAAGCAGCTTAATTCTAAGAACACAATCCCTGATAGAATTTACATATTTTAGCGAGGTAATGCATACTTTTCTTCTCAAAAGCTTATTATGTCATTTAAAATGCATAACACATTTAATACTAAATCACGAGAACTATGCCAAATAATGCCACCAAATTGTCATGTAGATTTTCTTCCAAATCACGGAACTAAAAATAGACACAAATACACTCAAACTACCCAGGCACCATTGGGTTCTTCCAGAATTTTTTAAAAACTTCTCTTATATTTAACCCACACGCTTCTCATGTGACTTTCCTTTTTATGCACATGTGCGCTCCGTTTCAGGCATTGGGAACAAATTGGGTCTGTGGTGATAAAGGAAGAGAAGCGAGGTTTAATAGTTCCATTATGAATCATGCTTGAAAATCACTTAGAGAGTCTTAGGACCAAACCTTCCAAAATGAGCCCAGCTAGTATGGAAAGAAAGAAGGTGGGACTAAATTAAGGAAGATATACACTGAATAAGTGTTTCATATATTTTGAAAAAATGCATTAACTTTTAGTACCAATGAATGCTGAGTCTATTGCCAAATAACAAAATTATAAAAAATACCAATTTTAACTTGAAGATTCAGGGCCAATGAGCTAATTCATGTCTGCTTTACAATACTTAGCTAAAAGTGAGTTGGTACATGGTATTCATTCGAACAGGAGAGGGAAGAAAGTTAGAGGACTATAGCCGGGCATGGTGGTGCACGCTTGTAATCCCAGTACTTGGTAGGCTGAGACAGGAGGATCCAGTTTTGTGGCCAGCCTCAGCTACTTAGTGAGGCCCTCCCCAACTTAGTGAGACCCTGTTTCAAAATAAAGAATAAAAATTAGGGCTGGGGCCGGGTGTGGTGGCGCATGCTTGTAATCCCAGTACTTGGGAGGCTGAGACCGGAGGATCCGGGTTCACGGCCAGCCTCAGCTACTTAGTGAGGCCTCTGCAACTTCGTGAGACCCGGTTTCAAAATAAAGTATAAAAAATAGGGCCAGGGGTGTAGCTCGGAGGTAAAACATCCCTGGGTTCAACCCCCGGTACCGCAAAAAAAAAAAAATTAGGGCCGGGGGTGTAGCTCAGAGGTGGAATGCCCCTGGGTTTAATCCCCAGTACCGCCAAAAAAAAAAAAGAAAGAAAAAGAAAAGAAATAGAGGACTATCCATTGCTGAGAGGGGGGGGACAAGGGGAAAGGAGGAAAATTCGGATAGGAAAACCTTTTCCTGTCTTTTCAGGATGGAAATGGATGGTCAAGAACAGTCATTTCAAAAGTGGGCAGGTCCAGGGACTGAGGATGGGGGAAAAACGGGGTGAAGCTGGTGAATTCACCTTCCAGTCCCCTCGGCTCCCAGGCTCTGCCTTGGAGGGTCTGTGCCACTTGGATGAGCCAGCTCACGTTTGCTCTGTGGTCTCTGCCTGGGACAACTAGGTGTGCCCAGGACAGCCAGGACCAGTCCTTCCATTATCTGATTCTCCTCCAACTTCCGAGAGCAGACCAAAGACGTGGGAGGCTGAGGGCCCACTGGGGACTAAACAGGGAACGATGTTTTCTTGTTCATCTACTTATTCTGACTGGTTGAATGAGCGCTGAATGCTCATATCAACATTTTCTCACTAATGATACTGTGACTAAGCCATCTTTGGAGATAATGGGAAGACGAGGGCTGACAAGATTATGAAAATTCCTACTGATTGGTTGTAGCTGCTAGATCTGGTGTGACAATTTCTAGTCTCAGTGAGAAATAGCTCGAGACTCATTACAGGCAGCAGACCACAGGTGAGATGGGCGGGCTGTGGAAGGACTTCATTTCTGAAATTACTGATTCTTTTTGTGTTCTCATCCCCTAACATCAATCCCTACTTGCTTTGCAGGCTTTTCCAAGTCTCTGTGGCTCAGCAGACATTCAATGAAAGTTTTAGAGAAAAGCAACTATACAGCTGGAGTTCATCAAGAATTGTTGGGGTCCCTGTAAATAACTCTTTCCAACTTAGAAGCGGCTGAGTCACATGAATGACTTCAGGACCCAAAGCCAAGAAAGGCACATTCATAATAATAATTATTATTATTACTACTGATTAATATTAATAATAATAATAATAATGATAATAAGCAGTACTGAGGATTGAACCTAGGGACATTCTACCTCCGGGCTACACCCCCAGCCTTATTTTTTATTCTTTATTTTGAAACAGGGTCTCACTAAGTTGCTGAGGGCCTCACTAAGTAGCTGAAGCTGGCTGTGAACCCAGATCCTCTGGTCTCATCCTCCCAAGTAAGACACATTAATTATAAGCAGTCACTCTTTCTTCTGTATGAAATAATAGTTCTCTAATGGCAGTGAGAATTCTCCCGACCCCAAGTAAGAGGGCCACACTAAGGTAACCATGGTGTCATCGGGATTAAGAACCATTTAAGACATAAATTAAGGCATGGTTGTTTAAGACATCACCAAAAGTGTGTCCCCCCCCCCTTCGTTGGTCCTTGATAATAATTCTCACTGTCCTTTAAGAGTTATAACATCAGGCTGGGTGTGGTGGTGCATACCAGGAATCCCAGTACGTGGGAGGCTGAGACAGGAGGATCGCAGGTTGGAGGACAGCCTCAGCAATGTAGTGAGACTCTCAGGAACTTAGCAAGCCTGCATTTCAAAACAAAACAAAACAAAACAAAAATAAATAAATAACTAGGACTGGGGTTGTAGGTTGGAGGTAGAATGCCTCTGGGTTAAATCCCCAGTAACACACACACACACACACACACACACACACACACACACACACACACGAAGAGTTAACATCACTAAAATAGCCTTAACAATCTTGGGTATTATTTTTTAAGTTTGAAGAGCCAACATAATCTTCAAAAAGATGCTGGCACAATGGAGACACTCTTTCCTGAGATGACCCCCGCCATGTCACTTCTCCAGGAGCCACTTGATTTAGTTGTAAATTTAAACAAACTAATACCCAGTTAAAAAGCCCAGAAACCCAATAAAAGAGCCTGCTCCCTCAAGTCCCGAGCATATGGAGCCTTGTAGGAGACCAAAGGGATCAGGCTCCTCTCTTACTTCCTACCCAAGCACCAGCCTCATTCACACATTGTGTGTGTGTGTGTGTGTGTGTGTGTGTGTGTGTGTGTGTGTTACTGGGGATTGAGCCCAGAGGCATTCTACCTCCAAGCTATATCCCCAGCCCTATTTTATTTTTATTTTGAAATAGGGTCTCACTAGGTTGATGAAAATCTCACTACTTGCTGAGGCTGTCCTCGAACCTGTGATCCTCCTGTCTCAGCCTCCCAAGTACTGGGATTACAGGCATGCACCATGATGCGTGGCTCATTCACGCATTTTACAGAACATAAATTATGAAAAATTTTTAATTTTTTTTGCAGTACTGGGGATTGAACCCAGGGGCATTCTACCTCCAAGCTATACCCCCAGTCCTATTTTTTAATTCTTTATTTTGAAACAGGGTCTCAATAAGTTGTGGAGGGCCTCACTAAGTAGCTGAGGCTGGCCACAAACCTGCAATCCTCTTGTCTCAGCCTCCCAAGTACTGGGATTACAAGTGTGCACCACCACGCCCGGCTAAAATTTTTTAAAAAGAAGGAGAATGTGATATTCTGAGCAGAAACCATAAGGCCCATTCATGGGGAAGCTGGGTGTGGTGACAACCTCAGCAACCTAGCAAGACCCAGGGAGGTGGTCTAGGGGAAGGGGAGGGGAAGGAGGATCAATGAAGGAATCACTTCCATTGACATTATGTACATATGTGAGAATACCAATGTCAATCTCAATACCCTGTGTGGGGAAGGGGGGATGGAGAGGGAGCTGGGGGAAAGCCCACCAAGTGCTGTGCGCATGCATGTCACTATCACTACGAACTGCATTATGATGTGAGACTATAATGCACCAATAAAAGTATTTTTAAAAATACAAAAATAAAATAGGGCTGGGGGTGTAGCTCAAAGGTAGAATGCCCCTGGGTTCAATCCCCAGTACCGCAAAATAATAATAATATTAATAATTGTGGAGAGAAAATGCAGCCTCAGAAATCAGTCTGGCTGCTGCTTCTCAGGCCAAAATGAATCTGGCTGCTGGCTGGAGACCGAGCAGGACCGATTTCGTGCATGGCTGAGCACCAGACAGAGACAGGAAAAGCCGTGTAGACATCTTGCAAATTAACACCACTCAGCTGATGACACACATTTTATTTCTATCCTCTATGCCTAGATGTTTAGTGCTAGAGAAAGAAAAGATAATGAAAAACAGACGAGGCCACTGTTTAATTCTTTGACAGAAGAGCAAAGATTTGGCTTTATGGTTTCAGGACACTAAATGTGTATATGTATATAAAACACACACACACACACACACACACACACACACACACACACACAATTGCTTTAAATTTGGCCAACCCTATTCTTTGAAGAACCACATATATATATATATATACACACATACACACACAGACATACAAACATACATACACATCTATGTATATGTATATTATATATATATATATATATTTTTGGATTGAACCCAGAGGCATTCTACCTGAACTACAATACCAACCCTATTTTTTAATTTTTCTTTTTTTGTGGTACTGGGGAGGGAACCCTGGGACATTCTACCTCTGAGCTACACCCCCAGCCCTATATTTTATCCTTTATTTTGAAACAGGGTCTCACTAAGTTGCAGAGGGCCTCGCTAAATTGTTGAGGCTGGCCACGAACCTCTGATCCCAAGTACTGGGATTACAGGTGGGTGCCACCACGTCCAGCTTAACCGCTTACATTTTTACACAGTAGCCAAGGTTGTCTTCATTGTGTCACCAATTGAAACACTGGTGTCCTTCCCACCACCTAGTGCTGCCAAGATCTGGCTGCTGCCTTAGCCAGAGCCACAGCCTTCTCCTTCCCCACAGCCCAAAAGAACAAGTGTTCTGTGTGTCCCCAGGCCCAAAGGGAGCCCAAATAAACTACTACAAAAGATGCGGAGCAATGCAAACAACAGGGCCTGATTTTCAGTCATGGACACTCCTTCAAGTATTAAAAATAAATTTTAAGGTGTCCTGAAGGAAAGCCATAGCAGTTTTTTTTTTTTTGAACAAGGGATTGAACCCAGGGGCTTCTACCTCTGCGCTATACCCTACCCCAGCTGTATTTAATTTTTTATTTTAATACAGGGTCTCACTAAATTGCTGAGGGCCTTGCTACATTGCTGAGGCTAGCCTCGGACCTATAATCCTTCTGTCTCACCTTCCCAACTACTGGGATTACAGGTGTGCACCACCACACCCGGTTCTTACCAGTTCTTTAAAAAATAAAAAGCAGGGTGTGTTGGCCCAGTACTGTAATCCCAGTACTTGGAGGCTGAGAAAGGAGGATCGCAGGTTCGAAGCCAGCCTCAGCTACTTAGCGAGGCCCTCTGCAACTTAGTGAGACCTTGTTTCAAAATAAAGAATAAAAAATAGGGCTGGTGGTGTAGCTCAGAGGTAGAATGCCCCTGGGTTCAATCCCCAGTACTAAAAAAAAAAAAAAAAAAAAAAATCTCTGAATGCATCTTCTCCTTTTAGTTTGGTAATTGATGCTACAGAATTTATCCATCTATGGATTTGTATAGTTACAGATAACCACAAAAGCACCACGTTCTACCAAACAGGCCAGGAGCCCACGTCACCTTGAGGCGAAACCACCTGAGTACTTAAGGCTCGGTTCTGGCTACCTCAGGATTATAAAATAATCCAAAGACACCACCTGCAGACTATGTCAAGAGGCTGGCACGAAAAAGCATCTCTGGAGATGGTGGCACAGGAGTGGGCTTTTTTTTTTTTTTGAAGTTGGAGGATTCTGTGAAGACCCTTACCTTAAATAGCAAATATCCATATATTTGTTTTCTGGAAGATTCTCAATGAGGTCCCTGGCTCCTCTAGGGCTAATAATTCCCAAAGCCAGAGGAAGCCCTCACTGTCAGCTGCAGAGAAAGTCTTTTGTAACTACATACTACAACAGATGGTGCCTTACCCTCAGCACAAAGATTCACAATGTTATTATTGGTGGGTCGTTCGGGCTCAAGCAGTGTTGTGGTGATAAATCTCCAAAATGATGCTAAATTGTGAATTGTCCTCTGGGTTCCATAAACATATTATACATAGCGGTTATAAAAGGGGCTTCTCCTATAAAGCATTCAAGGACACTTTTACTGCATCATTAATTTGGAGCAGAACTAAGATGCTACTCAAATAAATATTAATTAAGGATCAACAAAACAATTTTGTTTGTCTTCCGGATATTTTTACAAGCTTTCGGGGCAGGGAAGATTTAAGAGGCCTAAGTTAATTTTAAAATAGAAGCTGGGCGTGGTGGCGCACGCTTGTAATCCCAGTACTTGGGAGGCTGAGACAGGAGTACCACAGGTTAGTGGCCAGCCTCAGCAACTTGTGAGGCCCTCCTCAACGTAGTGAGACCATGTTTCAAAATAAAGAATAAAATAGGGCTGGGGGTATAGCTCAGAGGCAGAATGCCACTGGGCTCCATCCCCAGTACCACAAAAAAAATAAATTAACTTAAAAAATAAAATAAAATAGAAACTACAAAACAGAAATCTAAGGGAACGCCTTGACTCAGACAGTCCTGAAGTCAATGCTGGTCTGGTCTGAACAGCAAAGGGAACAGGATGTGGTAAATAATAGTCCCAGGAGTAGAAATCACACAGCAGTGGGTACAATCCACAGCCCAACAGGTAGACTGACCTCTACCCTCTGTGAAGAGACTTATTAAGAGGAAATGGTCAGAGCTGGGTGTGGTGAAGCATGCCTATAATCCTAGTATTTGGGAGGCTGAGACAGGAGAATCTCATGTTTGAGGCCAGCCTCGGCAATGTAGGAAGACCCTGTTTCAAAATAAAAAATAAAAAGGGCTGGGGGTATAGCTTGGCGGTAGAATACCCCTGGGTTGCCGGGCGTGGTGGCGCACGCTTGTAATCCCAGTACTTTGGGAGGCGGAGACCGGAGGATCCAGTTTCGCGCCCAGCCTCAGCTCGTACACACACGCGTGCTCTCTCTCTCTCTCCGTCTCTCTCTCTCCCTCTCCCTCTCTACTTAGTGAGGCCCTCCGCAACTTCATGAGACCCGGTTTCAAAATAAAGTATAAAAAAATAGGGCCGGGGGTGTAGCGCGGAGGTAGAACGCCCCTGGGTTCAATCCCCGGTACCGCAAAAAAAAAAAAAAGAATACCCCTGGGTTCAATCCTCAGCATTGAAACAAACAAACAAACAAACAGACAAACAAACAAACAAATCAAAAACAAAACAGAGAAAATGGTTAGGCTGATTTTTTTTCCCCACATTAGTTTTCTTTTCCCTAAATAGCCTGTGATACCTGTCCCCAAACCCTGGACCAAGAACAGGCCTTTCTGCTCAAACGTGAGAGATCAGGGGAGGAACTTACCAGATGCAGGTGGCGGGTCACCGGGGGAGCTGCCAGACCCAGTGCCCCGCCTCGGCGAGCTGGGAAGTCCTCCGTCTGGCCCGTCCTCGGTCTGGTCTCCCCCTTGTTCACTGCAGGTTCCTTCCTCAGGGGGAAGGCTCATGCCGTGGGCGCACTGGGGCAAGGGTCCACGTTCTGGGGAACCCATAAGAGGTTCATGGTCCTCCCCAGGAGGGTCCCCACAGCCTGTGCAGCTGTCGCCTGAGCTGGAGCTGGCTGCCCAGAGGGGGCAACTGCCACCCTCCACCTCTTTTTGCAAGTACTTTTCAGGGGACACAGGAATCCAATCGGTCCTGCTCGGAGACTCGATGATGTTGCAGCTGTCCAAATCCACCATGCTGTCCGTCCCCGTGAAGCACTGGCTCAGGCTGTCATTCTCTCCCACCTCCAGGGGTTCAGAGAAAGGGGGTACAGATTTGCTTCCAGGCTGGGTCAGGAACAGCAAGCAGCGTGGGGGCTGCGGGGGCCGGTCCACGTATTCGTCTTCTGTGGGCATCTGTCTGAAGGGGTCCCCCTCAGTCTCCATCTCGCTGACCAAGGAGAACGTTCCAGCATCTTCGGCCCGCAGGCTGGGCCTGCCTCCTGCACACACACCCGCACAGGCGCCAGCACCCACGGGATAGCACAGATCTCCTGTTATCATCTTCTCCTCCAGGGTCAGCAGTAAGACACTGTCACACACTTCACAGGGACCAGAAGCTGCCGAGGGAACACTGGCACAACTGTCGCCCGAGGACGCCTGTGGGTGCGAATTCAGAAGCAGAGGTGTTAATACCCAGCCTTGTTAGAACTCGTTCAGCAAAGCGCAACTAAAAACAGTGTTTACACTAATTATTCCCAGCATAACAAGTACAGATGGCAGATTTACCACGGTGCTCTATTTGCGCTATTTAAAATTATCCAGTGCGGGAGTTGTATACAACCAGAAACAAGCGAATCTGACTGTGTTTCAAAGGAATAGCTTCTTCACACCTCTGTGAAGAATGAACTAACCCAAATAATGTCTCAACACAGTATTCTGACTATATACGCTCACTCCAAATATATTAAAACAGCAACCACCTCATAAAACCAAACTGTAACCAAGTATGGGACCCTGGTTAATAGCTCTGGGTTCTGTGGTAGTGTGATTTAGTAATTTGGAAACTAATTTCTGTGTATTTTCAAAATGAGCAAATGAATAAACACTTTGAGGATAAGAGGAGCCAGTTGTCCTACTGCTAGAGAAGGGAAGATTCAAACGCGAGGGAGGGGAAGATGGCGATGGATTGTATAGTGTTGGGCCTGGAACTGGAGAAAGCAGTATAATGTCTGAAGTTGATATATTTTCCTACCTAAGAAAATAGATCTGGCTGGGCGTGGTGGCACACACTTGTAATCCCAGTACTTGGGGAGGCTGAGACAGGAGAATCACAGGTTCACGGCTAGCTTCAGCTACTTAGTGAGGCCCCCTGCAATGTAGTGAGACCCTTTTCAAAAATAAAGAATAAAAAATAGGGCTGGGGGTGTAGCTCAGAGGTAGAATGTTCCTGGGTTTGATCCCCAGTACCACAAAAAAAAAAAAACAGATCTGAAGGACAAAATGGAATAACTAATGGAATTTTGACATCAAATGTGGATTGGAGCTGGGCGCAGTGGCACACACCTGTAATCCCAGTACTTGGGAGGCTGAGACAGGAGGATCACAAGTTCCAGATTAGCTTCAGCAACTTAGGTCCTCTGCAACTTAATGAGACCCTGTTTCAAAACAAAAAATAAAAAGGGTTGAGGGTGTAGTTCAGAGGTAGAATGCCCCTGGGTTTAATCCCCAGTACAAAAGAAAAAAAAATGGATTGAAAAATAGTATTATACTACTGTTACATTTCTTGATCTTGATAAATGTATTATGATTATCTGTGAGAATGTCCTTATTCTTAAGAAATATACACTGAGGTATTTAAGGATATGGGAACACACCATCTCCATTCACTCTATAATGATTCAAGAAAAATATGCATATTCATATACATGCATATGTAGAGATAAAGTAAAGAATAAAGCAATGTGATAAAATATAAACAACTGGTGAACCTGGGTTCAGGGCATATGGAAGTTTGTTGTTATACTATTTTACTGGGATTGCAGGCGTGCACCACCATGCCTGGCTGTGAGACGCATTTTATAAGCAATTGCACAAGAAATAATTTAGTTGCAATGTAGACAGTGCTGGGAATCTTGAAAACAGAGGCTTATGTGATTATATATGACAAGAGAATGTAACTAGTTGTCTGAGTTAGGGAGTGGTTCCTGGCTAATGTGTAGTTGAAATGATCTCTCAGGCAAGAATATTCCTGTCAAATGCAAATGCACTAGAATGGACAGAAACAGACTCATTTAAAGCCTGAAAGTCAATGCAATACCATTGATCACAAAATGTGAACGCAGAGGAGGAGTTTTAGAAATTATATGTTTCATTCCCAAAGTTTAATAAGTGACCCTGGACAGCACTTGCTTTTTTTACTGATGGGGCCTAATGTCATGACCACAGGTAACTTTCCCATGGGACATTACTTCAATATATTTATGTACACTTAAGTTTTTTGCTGATGCTTATTTTTCCCACTTTAAAAAAAGTTTCTAAAAGCTAGGGAGTAATAGGGATACCAGAGGGACTTTAGATAATGGAAGAGAAACTCCAGTGGATCCAGGAAGGTGTTCTAGGGGAGGGTGCGGGGGGAGAGGGAGAATTAATGAAGGAAACACTTCCATTGACATTATGTACACATGTGAGAATACCAATACCAATTTCGATATCATGTATGGGGAAGGGGGGCAGTGGGGAGGGAGCTGGGGGGTTAAAGCCCACCAAGTATTGTGTGCATGTATGTCACTATTACTATGAAATGCATTATGATGTGAGACTATATGCACCAATAAAAGTATGAAAAAATAGTCTTTAGCCATAAAAAATAAAAAATAAAAAGTTAACAAAATAATGACAGAGTAAAGGACAACTGTAGCTTATTCCTTGTAGGAATCTGTCCTAGGCAATCAAGATTTATACTAAAAAATAACACAGCACCGGGATGACAGAAATGGAATGAGGACTGGGGTGTAGCTCAGGGGCAAAGTGTTTGCCTAGCATGTGTGAGGCCCTAGGTTTGACCCCCAGCAGCACAAAAACAAAAGAAAAAACAATAACAACAACAACAACAAACCTACAATGAAACACAAAGCAAAACAGGCATGTAGAACTGAGCACTGCCTTGGGCCGTGGGTTATTCCGTAGGATCGATGCTGGGATTTGAGGTATGAACACTGTACATGGAAGTGCAGAATTAGCAGCGGGGCTGGATAGCTGGTGGATTATAGTTACATCAGCCTAACTGTTAAAAGTACTTAAGGAGGCACTAAAGATGTCTCACTTTACCTTATTTCCACTTAGGCGGCTACAAGCATCATTGGCCCAGTGCCACACATTAGCTAGAAAAATAAAGCAAGGATAAAGGGTTCATATTCTAATCTCATATTTCTTTTTTTTTAATAAATTTTATTTGGTATACTTAAGTTATACAACATGATAGCATAGGATAAATAGAGGTAGCTTCACTTACAGGAGGGAAGGGAATTAACTTAAGATGTCACACAGTTACCGATTTTGAGTGAAGGGAATTAACTTAAGATGTCAAACAGTTACCCATTTTTTTTTTTTTTTGGCAGTACCGGGGATGGAACCCAGGGGCATTCTACCTCCAGGCTACACCCCCCAGCCCTATTTTTAATTCTTTATTTTTGAAACAGGGTCTCACTAAGTTGCGGAGGGCCTCACTAAGTAGCTGAGGCTGGCTGTGAACCCAGATCCTCCTGTCTCAGCCTCCCAAGTACTGGGATCACAAGCGTGCGCCACCACGCCCGGCTACCCATTTTGACTTATCACATCGCAGTTACCCATTTCCTGTGTGTGTGTGTGTGTGTGTTTGTGGTGGGGGCAAGAGTAAGGAATATGAACTCATTTCATTAACATCCTGAATACAATGTTATTCTGTAGACTTGTCTATCCTACACACCTGCTACTTTATATGCTTCCACCTACGTCTCCCCGATCTCCTAGCCCACTATGTCTACTAACCCCTATTTTATTCTATACCTCTGTATATTTGATTTTTCCCTTTGTTTTATGAGTCCACATATAAGTGAGATCAAGTAATATTTTTTTTGGTTTGCGTAGGCTCAATATTATTGACCACTATGTCAGGGCAACATTATCTTTAAACATACTTCACTGCAAGTGTTTCAGTGAGCAGAAGCATTTAAAACTAAGTCAACTGAGGCTGGGGTTGTAGCTCAATAGCAGAGCGCTTGCCTGGCATGCACAAGGCCTGGGATCCATCCTCAGCACCACACACACACACACACACACACACACACACGAGAAAATAAACAAGTCTGATTTAAAGAATATGAAGGCATCTTGCTCCTATCAAAAATAGAACTTCCTATCCCATGTAAAACAAAACATAGCCCACTAATGTCCCCCTGAATACCTGTGGGCACACCTGGGTCTCTCAGAGCTGCCATTATGACTATAGACATTCTCATTCCCTTAGCAACTATTCTTTGACTATGAGGGACCAGGCTAGGTAGGGCAGTGGGGAAAAGAAGACAGATCTAGGAAACTGATTTTCCAGCAAACTAGCTCAAATATATGTAAAATAAGAGTGAGGTGCATGCTAGAGAGCTAAGAGTCAGACCCAGTGGGCCCCCCAAACTTTTCTATGACACTTTCTTGCTTCTCAGAAAAATATGTTCTATGGCATATACAAAGGATATTTCCATTAACTCTGTGTGTGTGTGTGTGTGTGTGTGTGTGTGTGTGTGTGTGTGTTACTGGGGATTACACCCAGGGGCATTCTACTTCTGAGCTACACCCCCAGCCCTACTTTATTTTTATTTTGAAACATGGTCTTGCTCTGTTGATGAGAGTCTCACTACTTGCTGAAGCTGTCCTTGAACCTGCCTTCAATCCTCCTGTCTCAGCCTCCCAAGTACTGGAATATGCCCAAGTACAGGCATATGCCACCATACCCAACCTCTCCATTAACTTTTATAAAATCAAAGGGATAAGATCTAAGATGTCAGATCCATTAATTTTTTTAAATTATGGATTTATATTCTGCAAAGATAAAACTTTATCCCACCACCAGTGTTGTATTAATTACTAAGACTAAAGGGTCATCAGTTCTCTGGAAAAGAATTGCTATTTATAATGGCAGCTAACCACCTCATACCCACTGAGCCCTAAACATGCCAGGCACGGTGCGCAGCAGTGTATACATGTAATCTCACTTATTATATAGAATACTGTGTGACTCGGTTTAACCTCTCTGAGCCTCAGTTTCCTCATCAGAAAACGGGATAAAGAATATTGCCTACCTCATAGTGCTGTTGTGAATATATACTTAGTACATGTAAAATGCACATAGGCATACTGGCACACGGTAAATATACAATATTATTGCAATTGCTATTATTACTATTGATGACATCATCACCAATATTATTGCTATTGATGATATCATCATCATCATCATTATTCTTGCTTTTTTCTATAATTCTGAAATTTTAGCAAAATAAAATTACCCCAGATAAAAGGACAGTGGCATCTCTCTCCTTGTAGGGATCAGTACAAGTGGTATGAAAAATGACCTTGTGGCTGGGCATGGTAGTACACACCTGTAATTCCAATACTTGAGAGGCTGAGACAGGAGGATCACAGGTTTAAGGACAGTCTCTGCAACTTGGGGTTGCCTCTCAGCCTCTCAGTAACCTAGCAAGACCCTGTTTCAAAACAAAATAATAAAAAGGACTGGGGGTATAGCTTGGAGGTAGAAGGCCCTGGGTTTAATTCCAGTACCTCAAAAAAAAAAAAAAAAAACCCAGATCCTTGCACACAGCTCCACCATGACCATCTCTCCCTGGAAAACTGCAGTGGCCTTCCAACCTGGTACACCTGCACTCACTCTTACTGCACCCCCAAGTTTGTTTTCTATACTAAAACCAGAGGGCTGTCCTTGCTTTCCTTGCTAAGGACAAGGAGCAAACTCCTTAGCGAGGACTGGGGGCTGTGGTATCTGGATCATCTTGCTTGGCTTTCCAGACTTTCTGTCCCAGCTGCAGGAGTCTCTTTCAATCCCCCCAACTCACTATGCCCCCCCATACACAACCCTCTGTATGAAAGGCTTGCGATTCTCCTTAGCTCCCCTGGGGCTAGTCAATTCCAGCTGGTCTTTCTGACCTGAGCTCACCTGTTTCCTCCCCTGGGATGTCTTGGCTGACCCAAGGCGGAGCAGACCCTCTGTCTGCACTACCTGGTGCTCCACACCTGTCCTTCCAGTCCTCAGCTGTGCTCTGGAAACCTAACGCTTGCCTGGCCACTGAGACGCGCCCGCCAGGAGGGCACTGGCTGTGTCTATGTGGCTCAGTAGAGAGGCCGGGGCCAGCCCAGTCCTTGGTGACCAATAAACATGTGTGGAATGAATGGATGAGGAGAAAGGTAGCGCTCATAATTCCCACCAGAGTCATTGACCGGTCTATTGTTTTCTCGTTAAGATATGGCAGTAAAATGTTATTAAAAAAACTGAAGAAAAAAATATTGGGAAGTCTGTTTGCCTCACATAAATATGACTGCTAAGTGACGCTCATCCTCTGAAGGACGGATCACATCATTCATACCACCAGCTGGGACGCTGTTAGGGAAGTAAGGTGGCATTGCTTCCCCGGCCACCGCAGGAAGTATTTATGCTATTTCATCTATGACTCCCCCATTTCCTCCATCTCTCCTCAATCACTTCATTGCTAAAACCTTTATATATAAGCCCTTGGCCTTCTTAGATTCCCACCTTTGCTGTCCTTCCTTCTTTCTTAAGATGACCTTTAAAGCCAGGTGTGGTGGCGCATGCCTGTAATCCCAGTACTTGGGAGGCTGAGACAGGAGGATTGCAGGTTTGAAGCCAGCCTCAGCAACTTAGTGAGGCTCAGCAACCTAGTGGTGAGACCCTGTTTACAAATAAGAAATAAAATTGGGCTGGGGGTATAGCTCAGAGGTAGAATGCCTCTGGGTTCAATCCCCAGCACCACACACACACACAAAAATGACCTTTAATTCCCTCAGTAATAAATGGATTCTTTTAAACAAGTAGTCCCACACAGTGTCTTTTGCTTAACGATGGCATCTTCAATCACCATTCCTCTTTAATTCATCTTTTGATCGCCCAGTGTTATATTAGGCAATGTAAATGTTAATAAAAATAGCAAGATCTACAAGGCATCGTGAAGTTGTGATGTGAGTTGGCCAATCACAGCAGAGCAGAGGAGGGCGATAGGAACCAGCGAGAAACTGGCAGTGGGAAAGGGTGGCAACATGGCAGTTGCTTCCGAAGAGGATGGCTAGAGTGTTAAAGGACTAAGAAACGTCCTCAGCAAACCTAATAAGGAAGTATTGAATCCTTTAATGAAAATTACACTTCTTTCAGCTTAGCAGTATAAAAGCCAGACATGACCCACTGTTTAAAGACACTATCAAAAGTAACACTTGATTGCCCGTTCTAAGAATGAGCGCCTAAATTTGCCTAAATATGAGATAGCTTATTTTCATTATTTTAGATTCACATTTCAAGACAGCACCCTGATCAAAACTTCCCCCTGCCATACCATCTCTGTTTGAAATGTGTACATTAAAAATGGATATAGTCTAGGATAAACACAACCCCCTGCATACCTGGTGCTGTGCAATCTACACAACTTAAACACAAGCTTACAAGTCACCAGTTTCCCACCTGCTAGAATATTCTTGTTTGCTTATATACCAACAGGCTCCGTGTTGGCTTTCTGTTTGGTTTTCTGGCTGCTGTGTTGTTTGGCTTGTGCTAGAGAACAATAAGTCAGACCCAAAGGATGCTTCACCTTGAGGTGCAGCCACCTCAAGGCATGTTGTAAGTGGAGCCCACAGCTTAAGTGAGCATTTACTCAGCCTGCAGAGCATTTACCTAGACATGAATCTATGTTAAGTTCAACTCCCAAGCACCACCATAGACACAGTACCTGTCAGCGCTTTCCCTTTCTTCCTGTAGTAAACACCGAAGACAACAGCAGCCACCAGCGCCACAGACACGAACAGAAGCAGAATAATTAAGCCGGGCAAGTAAATCTGGGGTTCCTCTGTATTGGAAGCAAGTGAGAGATGTGGCATTAGAGATTAGTTAATTTTACTAAGTTTAATAACAAAACCCTGTAAATCCAACACCAGAATCAAAGGTGTGGGTCTGGGATAAGAGGATCAGAGGCTCACAATCTGAAGGGTGGGCTCCACCATCTAGCCCATCCTGTTCAGTCTGGCTTCCCTCGTGTGAGGCCAGCCCAGGACGTCATTATGTCTCTGCATTATAACGACTCTAATCACGTTCAGCATGTCATCCTACTTCGTCTCTGCATGCTTCCAGATCCCTCACTCTGTCCAGTCGGATGCCTCTGCAGGCAAAAGGCAGCCCTCATCACACCTCTGTCCAAATACCAACATGGCACCGGAGTTTCCCTGGCTCTGTGAACAAAACCACGGCTGCCCTGGGAAGTATTTCCATTTCACCTACGATGCAACGTGGACCATTTCCTTCATCCCTCCTCCATCACTTCAGGGCGAGAGCCTTTATACTAAGAGCCCTTGGTTTCCTGGACTCTCGTCTTTTCTCTCCAGATTTCTTTTTAAAAATAACCTTTAAGTTGGACGTGGTGGTGATGCCTGTAACCCCAGTACTTGGGAGGCTGACAGGAGGATCATAGGTTCATGACCATCCTCAGCAACTTAATGAGGCCCTCAGCAGCTTAGTGAGACCCTATTTCAAAATAAAAAAATAAAATAAGGCTGGGGGTGTAGCTCAGAGGTAGAAAGCCCCTGAGTTCAATCCCCAGTACCAAGCAACAACAACAACAACAACAACAAAAAACCCAACAATCTTTAATTCCCTCAGTTATTTTTTCAGGATATCTTCAAAATGGTGGTGGTAGTGGTGGTGCTGGTGGTGGTGATGGTGATGGTGGTGGTGGTGGTGGTGGTGGTGGTGTGTGTGTGTGTGTGTGTGTGTGTGTGTGTGTGTGTGTTACTGGGGATTGGATCCAGAGGGTTCTACCTCTAAGCTACAGCCCCATCCCTATGTATGTATGTATGTATGTATGTATGTATGTATGTACTGGGGATGGAACCCAGGGGTGTTCTACCTCTGGGCTACAACTCTAGCCCTAGTTTATTTTTTATTTGAAACAGGGTCTCACTAAGTTGTTGAAAGCCTCACAAAGTTGCTGAGACTGGCTTTGAACCTGTGATCCTCCTGTCTCAACCACCCAAGTACTGGGATTACAGGAGTGCACCACCACGCCCAGCTCCTTTTTATTTATTTATTTTTATTTTGAAACAGGGTCTCGCTAGGTTACTGAGAGTCTGGCTGAGCTGCTGAGGCTTTCCCCAAACCTGTGATCCTCCTGTCTCAGTCTCCTAAGTAATGGGTTTACAGGTGTGCATCACCATGCCCAGCTTTCAAAATGGTCTTTAAAAAATTCTGCTCTGAGCCAGATGCAGTGACTCATGTCTGTAATCCCAGTATTTGGGAGGCTGAGACAGGGGGATTGCAGGCTCAAGGCCAGTAGCATGCGATAACTTAGTGAGTCCCTGTTTCAAAATACAAAATAAAATAGAGCTGGGGATATGATTCAGCTGTAGAATGCCCCTGGGTTCAATCCCCAATACCACAAAACAAACAAAAAACAAACAAACAAACAAACAACAAACAAATAACTGCTCCAATTGCATAACTCCATGTCCAGATATCTCAATGTCTCCTATTTCCCCAAATGCCAAGTTTAAACCTGATATTCTCGGTCACAGCCTGTTCGCCCCATTGTCCTGTGGCCCGCATTCTCTTGTCTCATCGAAAGTTCTTGCCACTTCTGCTGTCATTTTCAACATCCATACCCTCTTGCACACTGACCCACTCACCTGGAGTGACCAGCCACTCCATTAACCAGCAACTTTCTGTCAACCTTTAAAACCATACTTAAGATTTATTGGGTCTACAAAATGTTCCATAAATAATAAGAGCTAGATTCTAGCAAGGTGCTTCCTCTGGCTGACGAACACAGTCTCCCTGTGGACACCCTCCCTGTGACCACCATCACCCTGCCACATCTGGACAATCACATCTGCAGCTTTCTTTTCTTTTCTTTTAAATATAAATACATAGCTTGGTGTGGTGTCGCATGCTTGGAATCCTAGCACCTGGGAGGCTGAGACAGGAGGATTGCAGGTTTGAGGATAGCCTCAGCAATTTAGTGAGGCTCTCAGCAACCTAGTGAGACCCTGTTTCCAAATAAGAAATAAAATCAGTCTGGGGGTGTAGCTTGGAGGTAGAATGCCTCTGGGTTCAATTCCTAGCACCACAAAATAGCTGGGCGTGGTGGCGCACACTTGTAATCCCAGTACTTGGGAGGCTGAGACGGGAGGATCCAGGTTCACGGCCAGCCTCAGCTACTTAGTGAAGCCCTCTGCAACTTAGTGAGACCTTGTTTCAAAATAAAGAATAAAAATAGGGCTGGGGGTATAACTCGGAGGTAGAATGCCCCTGGGTTCAATCCCCAGTACCGCAAAAAAGAAATAAATAAATTAATTAATTAATTAAAAAATACATTATTAGTTATCCCAAATCCAATGTAAAAAAAATATCAAGTAACCTAGCATGCATGAAGCCCTGGGTTCAATCCCCAGCACCACAAAAGACCTAAAGCAAACAAACAAAACCCAAACAACAAAAACAACAAAATAAAAACAAACAAAAACCAAAACAGATCTGGGATTTAGTACTGATAAGAATGCAATACTGAGCTGACCATGGGTAGGATGAAATTAAAAGGGACAAAGGAGCCCCTGCAAGGGCAGCGTGCACTTCCCGAGAAAGTGAGACAGCTGATCACCCTGGGGCTCATCTACCCCACTGGGCCCTGCTCAAGCGTACCCTTCGGTAGACTGCTAGGCGCCGGAGAAGAACTGCAGACCACGTCTGATTTCTCTGTTCCATGATGTTTTTCTGTCTTTCCAAGGGTGGTACAGCTGTGGAGGGAAAAGTAGTTTAAGTGCTTTGGTTTAATATTCTTGCTTAGCGGGGCGTGGTGGCGCACGCTTGTAATCCCAGTACTTGTGAGGCTGAGACTGGAGGATCCAGGTTCGCGGCCAGCCTCAGCTACTTAGTGAGGCCCTCCGCAACTTCGTGAGACCCGGTTTCAAAAATAAAGGATAAAAAATAGGGCCGGGGGCATAGCTTGGAGGTTGAACGCCCCTGGGTTCAATCCCCACAAAAATAAATAAAAAAATAAAATAATATTCTCGCTTTTTTTTTATAGAAAATCCTATTTTATTTTTTTCTTTTATTTTCTTTTTTTAACTTTTTATGTTCATTTATTGGTGCATTGTAATTATACATTTTGATATACGTCAGGGTATGAATATCATACATGCACACATTGCACATTTAGCCCTCCCTCTAATCCCACCCTATTCCCTCCCCCTTCCCTCCCTTTCATGCTCCGGATAGTGATTGAGTCTTATAGGTTTGTGTATGTACATCATGTGAAACACACTATATTCTTGCTTTAAAAAAAAAAGAAACAAAGGCTGTACTGCTGTGGATGGCCAGCTCCCTCGGAAGGGGAATGCAGCTTTCCTGGACATTTGAATCCCCAAGGCCTTCCACAGGGGAGCAGAACATCACAGAGGTGGACGAAGTTCTTACAAAACCCTCTAAGAAGCTGGGCGTGGTGGCGCACGCTTGTAATCCCAGTACTTGGGAGGCGGAGACCGGAGGATCAGGGTTCACGGCCAGCCTCAACTACTTAGTGAGGCCCTCCGCAACTTAATGAGACTCTGTTTCAAAATAAAGAATAAAAAATAGGGCCGGGGGTGTAGCTGGGAGGTAGAATGTCCCTGGGTTCAATCCCTGGTACCACACACACACACACACACACACAAAAGAAAACCCTCTAAGAACTACTGAGAACATGATCAGGAAGAGCACAGGTAGGGGTCTACAGTAAAGGAGATTCCAAATGCTTCAGTTACCACGGCTATGTGATAAACTTTTGACAAGTATGCTTTTGCAGTTAAAAAAAATACTTTTCAACACAAAACTTGGATAAATGGAACCGGGTGTGGCGGTGCACGCTTGTAATCCCAGTACTTGGGAGACTGAGACTGGAGGATCAGGTTTGCAGCCAGCCTCAGCTACTTAGTGAGACCCTGTTTCAAAATAAAGAATAAAAAATAGAGCTGGCAGTGGAGCTCAGAGGTAGAATGCCCCTGGGTTCAATACCCAGTACCAAAAAAAAAAAAAAAACTTGGATAAGTGGATCAGAAAATCAATATTTAACAAGAATACAGTGAGAACTGAAAGAATCATTACATGGATTATTAGTATTCAGTGATAAGCATGCAATGAAAAGACCCAGGAATTCCAGTCTAGACAGACTTGAGTAAGTGTGTCACGGGAAAACACAACAATTCCGTGGGTTCTTGGCTTCTGTGGCGAAAAGAATGATAGCACACACCAGTCAGAAACAAAGACAGAGGTTTAACTCAAGAAAAGTAGAGATACACGTTTAGGGGAAAACGCAGGCCATCTTGAGAGTGTGAGAGAGCGCCCGGGATCTTTACAATCCTTTTCTTATAGGGCACTTAGAGAGTGGGGTGGCCAGGGGCCTGGCAACATGGGATGGCCATCTCCTTCCTTTGAATTTTCAGGCTGACAAAAGGTGGAATTCCTTGGGATAAGAATCCCAGGGAGGGAGCCAAGGCGTGAAGCTGGGGTGCAGGGCCAATGTGTGACTTCCTCTCAGGTCCTCCTCCCAGGAAATCAGTGAAACTTTTCTTTTGAGATCTAATGGTCTCAGGAATTTCAGGTACGGAGCTAGGCCATTATGATTAAAAGTGTGGCTCATTCAGGGCTTTTGTCTAAGAGCAAATGAGCTCTGTAAAGTGAAACTAAGGATTCTGTAGTTTTTTTAGAATTTAAAACTATATTTTCCTTTCCTTCCCAATTTGTCTCCTTCCTACCTAAAATTTTATTGCGTCTATCCTACCTCAACTGCGCCATAGTATATACAGGTTGAGTATCCCTAATCTGAAAATCTATTATCTGAAATCCTTCAAAATCTGAAAATTTTTTAGCCGGGCGTGGAGGCGCATGCCTGTAATCCCAGTACTTGGGAGGCTGAGACAGGAGGATCCCAGGTTTGTGGCCAGCCTCAGCAGTTTAGTGAGGCCCTCCACAACTCAGTGAGACCTTGCTTCAAAATAAAAATATAATAGGGTTGGGGGTGTAGTTCAGAGATAGAATGCCCCTGGGTTACATCTTCAGTAGCACAAAAAAAAAAAAACTGAAACTTTTTAATCACTGACACAAAACCACAATTAGAAAATTCCCCACCATGAAACATTTTTCAGTCATTTAAAATATTGCATAGAATTACCTTCAGGCTATGTGTATAAGGTTTGTATGAGACATAAATAAATTTTGTGTTTAGACTTGGGTCCCCTCCCCATATGTGAAATATTACATATGTAAAAATATTTCAAAAATCCCCAAATTTCTGAAATCAGAAGCATTTCTGGGCCCAAACATTTCGGATCAGAGATACTCAACCTTGATATGAGATTACTCGTTAGAAAATTGTTTATTACTGCAAGAGACTGAGAACAACCTAAATGATTATCAGTAGGGAACGTATTAAATAAATCGTGGTACATTCCTACCATGAAATATTATGCAGCTGTAAAAAGCCACAAAGAACCAGGTGAATGAATATAGGAAAAGCTTCAAGAAATATGTGGAAAAAAACTCAAGGTATTTACAATGTGCAAACATTTATATAGAAAGAAAACTTCTATATGCACATACACAGCATACACCCGGAGGAATAAAGCAATGATTTGGGGACACTGGGGAAATCAGGAGGGGTAAGTAGGTGATAATAAATCATAAATTGGGGTAGGGGTGTAGGTCAGTGGTAGAGTGCTTGCCTAGCATGCTGGAGGCCTCCCAAGCATACACCACACACACACACACACACACACACACACACGCACGCACACACATTCGTAAGTCATATTCAACCAAATAAGGCTAGAAAAAGAAAAAGAGAAGTCACAGCTATAAGTCATAGACGACTGAATCTACGAAGTAACACACAGCACCTGAAACCCCAGGATGAAGAATTGGTTGGACGGGTTTGTTTTTCCCACGCTGAATTGACAAATTGTTTCCAAGAGGAAGCCTCGCCAAACAGAATTAGCCTGTTCTCAACCCAGAGAGACAGTGGAGGTAGGATTGTTTAAAATGAAAACAAAACAAAAAACTGTCACGGCTCCTTCGCTGCCACTTACTTGGTCCAGGGCTTGCAGGTGTCCGTGGAAGAAAAGGCGTCGGAGAAGTAGCCCGCAAGGCAAGGCTCGCACACTGTGTCCTTGTTGAGCTGCACTGTCGAGAAAACCGACAGACAGAAAGAAGGAACAAAGAACAAGCAAGGACACTTAGAGATCGGCCAGGATCATGCTCCCCAGGAGCTGCCCCTGCCTGCCCCCCTGTTGAAGGCCTTCTTCCTCATCAGCTCTAAGGTCACCTGGGTTCGACTTGGGAGGGCCACAAACTGCCCACTCAGGTGGGGATTGTTTGCACCCAAGCAAGTTTCCCAGGACCGAATGGGACCGATAAGCTGAGACCCTGACCAATAAGAAGGGACCCTGGCCATTTCCTCTTTCTCAGTATTGTTTATCCTTTTGTTCCCGGACTCAGCTGTGATTGTCTTACTGTCTTTCCCTGAATCATCCTGATTGTCTTGTTTATCCTTTATTCACAACTATGATTGATTTACTGGCTCCTGTGATTAATCACTTCTACAATGTTTTGGTTAAAAACTACCAATAAAAAGAAGGGGCTGGTTGGATGAGATTGAGGAGATGTCTCTCTCCCCCAGCCGCCACCCTACTTCTCCAATTATTCTGACTCCGTGTCATTCATGCGAGAGCACTTCTAACAACATCAGCAGCATCTGTGGTAGCAGCAGCCCGCTACATCTCCCCACCTGTGTCTAATGGCTTCAGTGACCCCCAGCTTGGGCCTAGGAAGCAGTTCTGATGCCAGCAGTGAGTTACAGAATCGTGCTCAGAAAGCCATCTGGTCACTACCGCCAGTATCTGATGTCCAGGCCCAGGCAAGCTTGGGTTCTGTCTGACCCTGCCTGTTCAGAGTCACTGCCCTGGGCACCAATACTCTGTTTCTTAGTCTGGGAGCCCATGTTGCTTGTTCCTGCTGCCTGACTCTTTTTTAGTCAGGCACCTGTTGTCCCCTTTCTGCCTTTATGGCTACATCAGCCTTCAACTTATATAGGGAATGTAGAGAGCTTCTATATTACCGGTTTTAAGGGCAACTCATTGTTCTGGCCCTTTCTGGTCAGTTTAGTCTCACCCATCCAAATATTGGAGTGCCAACAAAGTTTTCTCAATGAAAAAGAAAAAATAAGCTGGACACGGTGGCACACACAACAAAGTTTTCTCAATGAAAAAGAAAAAATAAGCTGGACACGGTGGCACACACTTGTAACCCCAGTACTTGGGAAGCTGAGACAGGAGGATTGCTGTTTCGTGGCCAGCCTCAGCAACTTAGGCCCTCCACAGCTTAGTGAGACCCTGTTTCAAAATAAAAAAGAAAATAGTGCTGGGGGTATAGCTCAGAGGTAGAATGCCCCTGGGTTCAATCCCCAGTACCACAAACATAAATAAAATAAAGTGAATGCTATAGGTCTCTTTCTCTTAAACAAAAGGCTGTTTTTATATTTTTTCTGTAATGGGCCATACAATAAATATCTTAGGTTTTGCAAGCCTGTGGTATCTGCTGCAATTACTCATAGCACAAAAGCAGTCATAGACAATATGTAAAACAAGTGGCTGTTGCTATGTTCCAATAAAACTTTATTGATAAGCACATATGGTGGGAGGATTTGGGACTTCTGCCTTAATTCACAGTGCTCAAAACAGAAGTTGATCCTGGCTAGTAAGCCCGACTCAACTTGCTCTTACTCCTCATAAGCCACGTTATTAAAATAAGAAATGTCTCAGACTTCCTATGTCCATGGCCTTTCCTGCAATTGGCACGTGAGGACCCTTTCGTAGGTCCAATAAAGAACACTGGCCGTGTGGCTATGACACGAAATCATATCATATCATATGAAACTATAATCGGGCCATTGGCGACACCCAAACCACAAATTACTCTTGAAATTAGTGGCACTTCTGTGATTTCTTTTCATGAATATAAGACTAAAATAAGGAATTAAATTTTCTTTGCCCACAGTCAGACAGGAAGTAACATCCTTAATTTCTGCAATTTGGCTCCATAAGCAAAGCGCCTGCCCCTTGATCTGACAATGTGATTTGCCTCGAAATTGTATTCACAAAGGCCAGTTAACATCTAATCACTCACAGCAATTCAAGCAGCTTGTTAAAAGATGAACACAATCTAGAAAATTCTGAGAAGCCCTCAAAAGCAAAGAGGCTTCCCAAAGAGCTTCCAGGCATATAAAGGCTTACGGGCATTAATTTCCACACACAAGACTCTGGTAACACTGACTACTCAGAAGCATCCTGCAGGCTTCTTTTCCCTCCTCCCTTTTACAATCATGCTTCTCCCACTTACAAGAGAAGGCACGCTTCTCACCCACCCCAAATCCTGCACTGGTGCCAAACCTCTGAGATGCCAGATACAGAAACATGCAGAAATACTGGTGATTGCTTCTGTACTCACAGAGCCCAAGTCCAGCTTCTGTCTTTCCCTGTCCACTAAGGGCAAAAGTGTGGCCACAGAACCAGGGTATGTGGGACCTGGTGGAGCTGCTCTCAATTCAAATGTACTGCAAAGTAGGGCTGGAAGGAAATTTTTCATTCATCCATGTCAGCCCCTCTACCCTCCGCCTATTGTTAAAAGTGTTTTTAACTCTGAGAAACTTGTCGCAGTTAATTTAAAAAATTAAGATTTCAAGCCAGGTGTGGTGGCTCATGCTTGTAATCCCAGTACTTGGGAGGCCGAGACAGGAGGATTGCAGGTTCAAGGCCAGCATTAACTTAGTGAGACCCTGTTTCAAAATAAAAAAATAAAAAGGGCTCGGGGTATAGCTCAGTGGTAGAATGCCCCTGGGCTCATTCTCTAGTACTACATACACAAAAATCAAGATTTCAAATAAGTACTTATTTTTTAAGTAAAGGAATATGAAAATGTGACTAGTAAAACCCCTCTAAGCATAAAAATATAGCAGAATACAATTTGTGTGTGGGGGGGGAACGGGGAGTGGATACCAAAGAAAGGTGCTATATAAAATTTCCAACAGTTAAATATGGTTAGTGCACGTTTAAATGAATGATGGTGATTGTCAAATTACTATGGTGTTTAGACCCCAGGGACTATTTTAAAAAGTGTTACTGCAGTTATAATTCCCTGATAAATAAATCCTTAGCAACTCTAAATTCATAATAAAAATTATAGCTATCAACTTAAAAATGTGCCCACAGGTGCATGGTTTCCCCAAACTTCTAAGAGGGTGCAGAGTTTTTTAAAACCGTTGAAGGGTCCCTTCGCTACCCTGTTTGTCCCTACGTGGGGATCCCCGAGTGTCACAGATGGAGAAGCCCTAGTGGCCCAGTGGGGTGACCAGGGCTCCTGCGATGACTGCTCGCCTCTCTTGGAAGAACCTGAGCTGGGGATCATTCTCAGGTCTTGCCCGCGCCTGCATCTCACGGGGCCCCCCGGCTCCCTGGAGCGTTAACGACGCGGTTGTCTACACCGCGCTGCAGCGGGCTCGGCGGGCGCAGCTGGGGCGCGGCGCGGCGCATGCGCAGCAGCGTACAGGGATGCAGGGCTCCGAAGCCCGGCGCGCACTCGGCGTTGCGGCGGCAGCATCCGCAGTCCTGGCTCCAGTGGTACCCGGCCGTGCAGGCGCAGCGCCGCGGGGTCGTGCGGTTGCCGGGGTCCACCGCCACCAGAGCCTTGCCTGCGGGAGACAAGAGACAGGTCAGCGGCCAGCCGGACGGAGAGGCACGGACGCGCGGCCCACGAGGAGCCGCAGCCCAGCACCCACCCCTCAGCCGCCCGGGAGGCGACCTGGCTGGCTCCCGGTGATTCATCGGGACACTGGGTTTTAGGAACTCCCAAGTTCCTCCTCGCACTTCTGGGTTGGCCCAGAAACATCCAGCAGAGTTTTGTTGTTGTTGTTGTTTGCGTTGTCTGTCTGTCTGTCTCTCTCTCTTTAATAATTTTGTGGGCTGCCTTAAAAGTCAGTTTTCATGTTGACTTTCTTCATGTAGGGGGATTAAAGACGGGAATATATGAGCGCTGAATATTTTGGCAAGGGCAAAATAGTCAAACATTTTTGCACAGCTTCTTGATTTTGAGAAAATTCAATGCTACCTGTATTATTAATACCAAGGCTAGTTTAGAGCCAGGAGAACAGGGTGTCTGGAGATTCTAGATTCATCTTTGGGATCCTGAAGGTCCCTGGTGGTTACATAAGTGGAGAAAGTACAGAAGCAGGCAGGGAGACATGCTTAGAAATCATTCTTGCCCCAAACACTTAGAATGGCACATTTCTCTCTCCCTCTCCCTCTCTTTCTCTTTCTTTTTTTCACATTTTTTAACTGGGTGCATTGTAATTTTACATCATATTGGGGTACAGTGTTAGAAACATACATACACACACTTTTTTCTTTTCTTTTTTTTATTCCCATCACATAACAAAGTGCTTGTCTTCATTTTCCAAATCCCCTGCCCCTTCCAGTTTTTCTGCAATACTAGTACATGGGAATTTATATATTGTAAACTACACACACACGCACACACACACACACACACACACACACACACGAGTAAATCCTTATTATTCAGGGATTCATATTTGTGATTTCACTAAAATTTATTTGTAACCCCAAATCCATACTCTCAGCACTTCCAGTTATTTGTGGACTTGTGCAGAACTGTGGAAATTTTGAGTGACTCCAACATTCAGGTTCCTGGCGGAGGCTGGGGGAGGACGCTCTGCCATCTTAGTTCAGCTCTCACACTGTAAATGAGTGTCCTTTATAGTCTATCCAGTGCTGCTTTTTTCCTAATTTTTGTGTTTTTTGTTGATTTCACTGTTTAAAATGGTCCTCAAGTAGTGCTGAAGTGATGTCTGGTGTGGCGAGTACAAGAAGGTGGGACATTCCTTACAGTGAAAACACACGTGTTAGATGAACCCTATGGGTGTGAGCTGCAGTGCTGTTGGCCATGAGCATAATGCTGAAGAGTCAGCAACACATCTTAAATAAACAGGGACACACAAAAGCAAGGTTGCATGTTGATCAGTTGATAAGTGTTGTGGCTTGCAGGGAGGGACCTAACCCTGAATTTTCCCAGGATATGCTAATTCAGTGTTAATGGTGTACATAACTACTTTAAATAAGGAGACTCAACTATACACACACATGTACACACATGATACAAAACCATAATGTTATGGACAATAAATCAATGTTATGGAACCCCTGTAGGACTCCATCTCATTCCCATTGTCCAAATGTTCCCTGCACCTTATATTCTTGAATACATATAGGAGTTCCAAGAGAAAAAAAGAGGCAAATAAATCAGAAACCTGTTTCTTCTCTCATTGTCTCAAGTTATACAAGCAAGAAGGGGACATTGGGAGAAGTCCCCATTGCCTTCTATGCACACCTTCCAAGCCCAGGTAGCTCTGCAGTCCCAAGGCCAATGTGCAGAAGCATATTCAAAATGCACTGGAACACACATGGACACATGTCATGTCTCTGGAAGATTCTAAGTACTCCCAGTATCCTACTCAAATGTAACTGAATGTAAGCCTGTAGGGTGGTGAATGATTTGGGCATATTTTAAAGCACTCAGTTTTCAGCATTAATCAATTTTGACAGTAGACAGAATGAATCTTTATTTCCAAGAGACAGTAATGAGTCAAGGTCATTACTAAGCAGTGGGAAATAAGAAAGACTTGGTCAGATGCTTCTGCTCAGTGTAGTTTCCACGTTGCCTTCTCCAGCCAGAATGTGCCAGCTGTCTCTAACACATTAGGAAAAATATGGTTTTAAAAAATACTTATGGCCTAATTTTGTCCAATGTTGGGAGAAAAAGCCTATAAACAGGGATTAACCCAGTAGTAATGAGTCTCCTTTTGAACCCTTACTAAGGTCACTAAATAAAATGTTTCACTAAAACCAATCCAGAATCCTTGAGGAAATGGCTTTATAGTTCAGGGCAGGAAATTCCCAAGGTCAACCTGGAATCAAGGGAACCCTTACAGATGCCTGAGATGGTATCAGAAGATTTAGGGCCACCTGGATGAGGTGGGATAATCTGAGCACGGTTAAAACTAATAGTAACTGCAATAGATCAACACACCTCAAACTTCTAAATTCATGAGTTCATGATACTAATATGTATCCTTGGGAGAAAGCTGGATGATCAAGTCATAACTTTGAAAAGTAATGACTAAAGTTAATAAACATTTATTCTGTCTTTTTTTATATGTATTGCACTTCAGAGTAACAAATAGTTGCTGAGAGAAATTTCTCTTCATGAAGCTTTCCAGCTAATAAATGAAGAAGGAATGATAGAATTAGAAGGTCACCTTTCTGTAACCCCTAATGAGAAGGAATCTAGGCCATGTTCATCAGCAGCTGCTAATATCACAGAAAGAGAGATAAGCAGCCATTATATCATTCCAATATTATATGTATATATAGTCTGTTAAATATATGTTACATGTAACATATAGTCTGTTAAATTTATGTTACATGTAACATGTATTATAGTCTGAACTATACTATGTTAAGACATATAAGACAGGGCTTTGCCAAAAAGAAAAGCAAACAAAAAGCAAGCCAGAATCTGCTCAGCTTTCTAGATCTAACCACCAATTTAAATATCGGGGACAGAAGAACCTGTTAAATGATGTCAAGGGGATGCAGCCAGCAAAGTCTAAACTGGAAGCTCCACAGGACTAACATGAGGGGTTTTCAACATATAAACAGAACAGAAAAAGGAAAAAAAGAAAGAGAAACTCTAAGGAGACTTACAAAACATATTTTGATACTGAGTGCTAAAAACAAACTACTATTTTAAAAATATTCAAGGCCAAAAAAAACAAAATGAACAAACCTGGGCAGTCTGGTAAGTAGATCAAAATGTAGAGCTAATAAAACATGATTTAAGGAAGCTGCTTACAAGTCAGCAGGTTGTTTTTGAGTCTTACTTCTCATCTGTTAACCCTGGAGAACTCATTTGACTTTCGAGTCTGTTTCTCTATCTTTTTTTTTTTTTTTTTTTTTTTTTTTTTTGCGGTACTAGGGCATTCTACCTCTGAGCTACACCCCCAGCCATATTTTTTTGTGTGTGTGGTACCGGGGATTGAACCCAGGGGCGTTCTACCTCCATGCTACACCCCCGGCCCTATTTTTCCATACTTTATTTTGAAACCAGGTCTCACGAAGTTGCGGAGGGCCTCACTAGGTAGAGAGAGAGAGAGAAAGAGAGAGAGAGAGCTGAGGCTGGCTGTGAACCCGGATCCTCCGGTCTCCGCTTCTCAAAGTACTGGGATTACAAGCGTGTGCCACCACGCCCAGCTCTTTCAATTTCTCCATCTTTCAAATGGGACAAGCATGGCTACCTTACAGCGTACCAGGAGGATTAAATGACACAACACAAATGGAGACATTGTGGAAACATTTTGCCCACTGTAAAAAGCATTCATGATTAAACTGCAACGTAAACATATTGGAGAACAAAAGTTCTCCAGGAAGAATTTTAACCCAGGGCTTTAGAGAACTACAACACATCTTCGTGGGGGATCCACTGTCATAACTTCTTCCTGTGCCCTTCAAAAGAAAGAGCATCAGCCATATCTAAAAATGTGTATACAGAAGAGGATACCTGAAGGACAAAAGATGCACACTTGGTTTCCACACTTCCCCCTGACACACCCACATGACTAACCCACCTGTATCGCAAACTTTATGCAGCAAGCATTTATCTTCTTCGTTCCAAGTGTCCAAATATTCATCCGGGCCACAGGGCAGACACACAGTGTCAGAGGTAGTAGTGCATTTAGAAGACATGTACTTTCCTTAAATTGGAAGGGGAAAAATGCACCAATCAAAAACAAAACAGCAACAATAAAAAATGTACTGGCTGGGAATGTAGCTCAGGGAAAGAGTACATGCTAAGCATGCACCAGGTCCTGGGCTCCATCCCCAGCACCACACAAGCATATAAATAAAGCACCAATCTACTGGTCCAATCGACATGGCCATGATCTTAGGAAGCCCACAAGGCAACGTGATACATGAGATGAGGTCATGCCGCACAGTGAGCACAGTACCCCGGGATCCACAGCCCCCTCAGCTGGCTAAAATATCCTGTCCTGGGTTTGCTGCGGTCACAGCAGTCTCTTAGTTCATCCAAATAAAAGACCAACCTCTTTTTGCATCCAAACACTCTGTTGATGAAGGAATAGAATGATAGATTTAAACTGGGCTCTACAGAACTCGAGGGATTCCCTGGAACCCACTCAGAATAAGGGGTCTAAGCAGGAGGAACTTCTTACGATCCCTTTCCCCCTCCCATCTTCACACTCCCCTCTGACCTCACTCTGGATGTTTAACTCCTTGTACTCTCCATGCACCACAGGCTCATGGTTAACTTAGTCTGATCAGACTCACACGCATGCACATATGCATGCACACACACACACACACACACACACACGAAAAATCACTGGATCTTGGTTCTGCACAACCAAGAAATATTTGCAGTTGAAATATCCAAAGGGTCTTGTTATAAGGTAACCCACCCTCTGTCCCCTCCCCCACACAATGAGGGCGTGAGGACCCCGTGGGCTGGGGACTTCTCCCGGGCTGCAGGAATACTTGGCCACACTCTGGCAGAGCAGCCTTGGGAAGGTAGTAGCAAGCTCCCTCTGTTCCTCTGCAGGGATGTGGGAGAAGGTCTAGTGGGGTTTGGGAAATTCAGTAATGACAATTCCAGTATGGTTATTCCAAAATAAAATTTCCGTGAAAAGAGTTTTAAATCAGAGCAGCATTTCACACTTCGTGGGTTGGAATCATAAAGTGCTAAAATATGGGTTTGTATACCTTGTCTTCTCAAGTGATAGTGTTTCGGAAAATTGTATTTCAAGACAAATTAAGCACCAGTTTCTGAAACTGCTTTTGGTTTTGGAGTGATTTTATCTATTGAAGGAAAGATTTTTGTCTTCCAAGTGATAGACATTAATATCTGCCACTCACATGAAAGGTCTATCCAAGTTCTTTATTCATCTAGTAGAATGGGGGGAGAGGAATAGAAAAAGAACACTGAAAGTACCCCACTTTGGCAGACCCTGGAAAGTGCTGGAAGCAGGCGTACCTGGTTCGCATCTGTTACAGCACCGCCCAAGATGCTCATAGTGCCTGTCAGTTGTGCAAGGAGGGGCGACTTGGAAGGTCACCTGAAAAGAAAGTTGACATCAGGTAGATATGACACCCATTTCTTTCTGGATAACACAAAAAGGGAATCACCAAATTGCACTTCTAAAAAGTACAAGAAATGACTACAATCTACTTGTATTATCACCTCCAAGAATGTCACTTCCCTATTCTAGCCCATTTCCCCCAAGAATGTATTAATCTTTTAGCACAGGGCTTAACACCTATTCAACCATTTAAAAACATTTCAGTGATGTTCATGGTGGTATGGTGACTAAAGGAAATTTGCAAATCGTACACAAAAAGTTGAAAACCACTTTACACCAGCCACATACAAAACTGGCCCTACCTCTCTGGGGTCAGATGGTGGACAATAGTCTCGGTCAACTCTGGTCATGAAACTACAAGAGTATAATGAGGTCCCTTGTTATGATTATACCAGGGGGTGTCAAATTTGGTTTTACAAGCTACTTGTGAATTGTAAAAGATGTTTAATACTGTTCACCTTCTAAAATGTTAAACATGTAGAGAATTTAAAAAAATGGGATCAGCGATTTGCTATCGGACCCTCATGAGCTAAGTCCCAACCACCCACTGGCTGAGGGACCCTGGACAAGCTGCTTAAGTATTTTGAGTTTCTGTTTCCTTTCTGGTCCAAAACAGTCTGATTCTAATACAAATACTAATCTCTGGATCTGCCCATGTCAGTAAAACAAAACAGCAAAGGAAAGCCAGGAAAAGTTTCCTTGGGGACCTATGAGTGAGCTCAGCCTGACAGGATGCATAGAAATCAGGTGGATGAGGATCTGGCAGGTGGAGGTAGCAGGAGGGGCAAGGAAGGCTTTGTAGACTAGGTGACCGGTTCCGACACTGAGGTCTCAAATGGCCTGTGGCTGGGTGGGGGCAGCGTGAGATCTGGGTCTGGCTAGAGCCCAGCATTGGCTAGCAGAAGTGGGAGATGAGAACAAAGGCCACCCATACTCAGTCAAGGTCCAGGAAGGCTTTATCTGCGTATTAGAGAGTGTGGAGGGAAAGCACTGAAATAATATGGCTTGGAGGAAGCCATGGATCCTCACAATACTTCAATTATGGAAGGACATTTTATTTATTTATTTGTTTGTTTATTTATTTATTTCGGTACTGGGGATTGAATCCAGAGGCATTCTACCTCCGAGCTATACCCTCAGCCCTATTTTTTATTCTTTATTTTGAAACAGGATCTCACTAAGTTGCAGAGAGCCTCACTAAGTAGCTGAGGCTGACCACTAACCCGCGATCCTCCTGTCTCAGCCTCCCAAGTACTGGGATTATAAGCATGTGCCACCACGCCCGGCTTGGAAGGACATTTTATAGAAAAAGCATCAACCCAGGAGCCGGAAGCTAGCTGAGTGAGGGGGTGTGGGAATTTCTGACTGCACCCTGGCCAGTTTAGTGAAGCAGTTACACAGTGACTTTGAGGTCCATGAGAAGGTTCTACTGGGTTACTGGAGTGATGTGTTCCAGGAGGGCTGTACCTGGACTTGCCCGGCTACTGTTCTCCAGGGACACCAGATAACACACATTTGATGGTCCCTGAGTGTTCACCGGGTGACAGGGTCTTAAGGGCATTGCAGCGAGCCCAGTGGAAATTAGGAAGAATGACTAAAAGAGAGCCCCACACCTCTCCCCTCTGCTCTTTTTGTTTTTACCAGAATCTGTTTCCCTGCAGGCAGCCGCTGCCCTTCTCTGGGTCTGTTAGATAGTCAGAGAGGAACAGGGCAGGGAGAGAAAATGGGACAGGGAGGAGCCTTCCTGGAAAGAGATATGGAGATTGCCCCACCCAGCTATGGTCTGAGACTTCCAACCCATTATACACTTCAGCTTCAGACACCAGTGGAAAATCCAACATGGTGAATTCAGGATAGTCACACTAAGTAGTAACCGCCCCAAATTACTGTGCATGAAGAGGGGCGGGATTTCTGGACAGTATAAAACGCATCGTGCAGCAGACTCGTCCCTTCTTGCTGCTCCTGGACCAGCCAGCTGTGTGACCCTCCTGGTAGACCCACCCAATAAAACCCATTGTGCTTACCCTCTCTGTGCCCCCAAATGAAATCTTTCTTTTTGGGGAGTCAAGAATAGAGGGAAACTCTCAGGCCTGTGACAGGTCTAGCACGGTAACACACACACATATGCAGAGGAACGAGGAGCAGAAGCACATGATAAACGCAGCTGATGCAGACTTCGGCTAACAAATAGGATGTATATGCCCCCAGGATGCGCGATCACTCCTGCGCGCAGGTCACCGGGGCAGACAGAGCGTGTGGGTGGGCTGTGATTCAGACGACGAAGGTTATCAATCCCTTCTGACCCATAAGAAAGCTACGACGGTGTCTGCCAGATAAGTGTGGACTATGACTGTGTGAACCACACAGAAAAGGGGCTTTTTAGGGGAATTTGGTGAACGGGCTGGAGTAGCCGCTTAGGAGCACTGTCAGATGTCACTGGCTCTGTGTGTATGTGTGTGTGTGTGTGTGTGTGTGTGTGCATGTGTGTCCGGGGCTCCAAGCCGGCTGCCGGTGGCGCAGCATGGGACTGGCACATGGACAGCTCGCATCCACCCGCAGGAGTGTGGCTGTGATTCACGCAGCCCGCCCACCGCCTGACCCAGGAGCAGGACACCTCCTCACAACAGAGCAATCTCTGCTTCCCGAGCTGCACAGATGCCTCATGCGGGGACAGATTTTCTCAGGTTATTCCGTTGTTGTTGTTGTTGTTGTTGCAGTACCTGGAACTTAACCCACGTCTGTTCTACCTCTGAGCTACACCCCCCAGCCCTATTTTATATATTACATGTATATTTTTTATTTTTATTTTTGTGGTACTGGGGATTGAACCCAGGGGCATTCTACCTCTGAGCTACACCCCTAGCCCTTTTTATTTTTTGTTTGGAAACCGCATCTCACTAGGCTGTTGAGCGCCTTGCTAGGTTGCCGAGGCTATCTTTGAACCTGCGATCTTCCTGTCTCAGCCTCCCAAATAGTGGGATTACAGGAGTGTGTGACCACACCCAGCATATTTTTTATTTTGAAACAGGGTCTCACTAAGTTGCTGAGGGTCTCACTAAGTTTATGAGGCTGGTCTTGAACCTGCAATCTTCCCATCTCAGCCTCCCAAGCACAGGGATTACAGGCGTAAACCACTGCGCCTGGCTCAGATTATTCCTCAAAACCTGTTTCTCTCTCCCTAGCTTCTACTTTACTATGACTTTATCAGACTTGCCTCCATCCCACTCCCCCTGTCTTGCATTGCCAGGCCCCCTGAGACCTTAGGGACCCGTCGTCCCTGGGTACTGCAGATCAGACTGGCTCTCCCTTTGCTCCCAAGTCCCAGACCCTTCCTGACTCCCACCTGCGTGGGCTTAGTTTCCTGTTCTGCGCAAGGTCTCCTATGCCAGTCTCCCTCTGCTTGGACCGCCTGCCAGTACACACTCTGCATGTCATCTTTTTTTTTTTTTTTTTTTTTTGCGGTACTGAGGATTGAACCCAGGGGCGTTCTACCTCCAAGCTACACCCCCAGCCCTATTTTTCATCCTTTATTTTGAAACAGGGTCTCACTAAATTGCGGAGGACCTCACTAAGTAGCTGAGACTGGCCGCAAACCTGCGATCTTCCTGTCTCCGCCTCCCAAGTACTGGGATTATAAGTGTAGGCCACCACACCTGGCATAGGATGTCATCTTTTTGTGTGAACAAACAGATGTTCTTGAGCCAGATGGCTGGGGTCCTGCCCCACCCAATCAGACCCCTCCTTTTGCCTACAGGATTCTAGTTCTCACATCTACCTTCTCACCACCCAGCCCGCCAGCAGCTGGTGAGAACCCAGGCCGCTCTAGACCCTCCGGGCAGCAGCCCCGCCCTGTCCTGCAGTTGCCCAAAACTGGCGGCTGACTCCATCCTTCCCTGGGGCCATGTGATGACTCTGATTATTGGTATGAATCCTAGTCCAGGGAGAACCTACTAAAAACATGTCCCTACCTGGGCGTGGTGGTGCACGCTTGTAATCCCAGTACTTGGGAGGCTGAGACCGGAGGATCCGGGTTCGCAGCCAGCCTCAGCTACTTAGTGAGGCCTTCCGCAACTTAGTGAGACCCTGTTTCAAAATAAAGAATAAAAAATAGGGCTGAGGGTGTAGCTTGGAGGTAGAATGCCCCTGAGTTCAATCCCCAGTGCCGCAAAAAAATGTCCCTACTAAAGTGTTACTGAAGGAATCCCTCCGGGGATGGGGAATATAGGGAGAATGTGGCTGAAGTTCAGCTACAAGTTCCTCTCTTTCTCCAAGATGTACGATGGAAGGCCGAGTTGGGATGTAGGGATTTATAGCTATCTAGAATTTTTTTCTAGCTCACCTTTAAGATGGATTTGTTCAGCTAAGCATGGTGGCGCATGCTTGTAATCCCAGTACTTGGGAGGCTGAGACAGGAGTATCGCAGGTTTGCAGCCAGCCTCAGCTACTTAGTGAGGCCCTCTGCAACATAGTGAGACCCTGTTTCAAAATAAAGAATAAAAAATAGGGCTAGGGATGTACATTAAATTAAATTAAATTAAATTAAATAATAAAAAATAAAATAAATAAAACAAAAAAGGCAGGGGTTTAGCTCGGAGGTAGAAGGGCCCTGGGTTCCATCCCCAGTACCACACACACACACAAAAAGATGGACTTGTTTCCTTCTAAAATAGAGTCAAAGTGTTTGAACCACAGTTGTCTTCATGAAGCAAATAAAGCAAAAACAGCTCTTTTTTTTTTAATACTCGGGATTGAACCCAGGGGCATTCTACCTCCAAGCTATACCCCCAACCCTATTTTTATTTTTTTGTTTTGGAACGGGTCTCACTAGGTTGCTAAGAATCTCACTAAGTAGCTGAGGCTAACAGCAAACCTGCGATTCTCCTGACTCAGTCTCCCAAGTACCGGGATGACAGGCATGCACCACCACGCCTGGCAGAACCAAGTAGAGAATATAGTCATGGGATATAAAATTCAAAAGGTACAGCAGCCTGCTTAGGGAAAAGTCTCCCTCCCACCTTTCTCCCAGCTGCGCCTCCCATGGGTAGCCAGTGTTGTTGCCAATCAGTCGTGTGTGTGTGTGTGTGTGTATGTGTGTGTGTGTGTGTGTGTGTGTGTGTGTGTATGTGTGTGTGTGTGTGCACGCTTTCCTCTAGAAGTGTGAGGGGAACGCATGTGTGACCCATCTGAGAGACTACTGTTTATAATACCTGCCTTGGAGGCTGGCAGCAATCAAATATGTTTGCAGCACTTGTATTTGGGGGAATATAAGTTGACTTATGGAACTTAGAAGTCTTGTAAAAAGCTGCTCTGTATTGACAGGAGCCTACTACTGCTTTTAATCAATAAACTATACAAATTCTACTTGACTCACAGGATTTACACCTTTATATTCTAACAGACCTCCTCTGAATTAATAAGGAATATTAGTCTGGTTATAGCAAATATTCTCTGCACATACAAATTCCCCCTTACAAATTCCTTGGTAAAAATTTTTTAAAAGGACTTGGCTGGTAATGTAGTTAACGTATCTGACTTCGTGTGTGTGTGTGTGTGTGTGTGTGTGTGTGTTTTACTGGAGATTGAACCCAGGGGCATTCTACCTCTGAGCTACACCCCTAGTCCCATTTTACTTTTTATTTATTTTTTATTTATTTATTTATTTTTTTGCGGTACCGGGGATTGAACCCAGGGGCGTTCTACCTCCGCGCTACACCCCCGGCCCTATTTTTTTATACTTTATTTTGAAACCGGGTCTCACGAAGTTGCAGAGGGCCTCACTAAGTAGAGAGAGAGAGACAGAGAGAGACAGAGAGAGAGAGAGAGCTGAGGCTGGCCGCGAACCCGGATCCTCCGGTCTCTGCCTCCCAATGTACTAGGATTACAAGCATGCGCCACCACACCTGGCTTACTTTTTATTTTAAAACAGGGTCTCGCTACGTAGGTGAGGTTGGCCATGAACCTGTGATCCTCCTGCTTTAGCCTCCCAAGTACTGGGATGACCAGTGTGCCCCACCACTCCTAGCTCAATTTATCTGACTTCTTTTGCCTCACTTTCTTTATGGACATTTGTTTCAGGGCATACAGGCTGGTGTTTATCTTAATGGCTGACGGAATCTTCTAGAATAAACTTGTCTACAGACTGTGCAAGGGTTTAGGAGAGTGGGGGAGATAATAAAGTATAAATAAAAATTCTCTTTATAAAACTCTGTGGATTTATTTCCCTATGCAAATCCATGTTGGGTCTAATTCTGAAAAAACACCAAGTGAAGAAACATAGGATTTCTGCCAGCGGAGCCGCAGAGATGAGTGGGTCTGTGTAGAATCCTGTCGGGCAGGTTGACTTAAATATCTGCTTTTCATGCTGTTAATCGGCCTGACTGTAAGGAAGTCGGTATGGATACTAAAATGACTTCCTTGCTCCACTGAAAATCCACGCTGACATAGGACAAAGCAGAGAGAGACCTGGCCCCGTCTCTCATATCAAGAGGGAAAGAGCCTGACCCAGGAGGCCTAACGAGGGAGTTTCCATAGGTTTTATAAAAAGTCATTCATGACTATATTTGAGAATTTGGCTATAATTTCAGAAGGGATGGTATCAAATTTCTGAATGTTGCAGTAGAACTGAACGATGTGGTTTTTTTGTTAAGAGAGAAACTATTAAACGTGAAAATAACACTTCACTGAAGGGTCCTGCTGCCCTTGAAAAAATACCCTTAACCCAGTAAGTCCCAAGTTTAGAACTCTGTGACTATCTCAATGAGATTGACATGGGTACATTCAAATAGGCTGGAAGTAATAATCTAGATTACTACTGTAATTTAGACTATTTTTAATATTTTTATTGATGCATTATAGTCTCACATCATAATGTAGTTCATAGTGATAGTGACATACATGCACACAGCACCTGGTGGTTTTTCCCCCAGCTCCCTCCCCATTCCCGCCCTTCCCCATACAGGATATTGAGATTCACATTGGTATTCTCACATATGTACATAATGTCAATGTAAATGATTCCTTCATTGATCCTCCCTCTCCCTCCCTTCCCCCTAGACCACCTCCCTGGCTCCACTGAAGTTTCTCCTCCATTATCTGAAGTTCCTCTGTATCCCGATTACTCCCTAGCTTCTGCATATTTGAGAAAACCTGTGACCCTTCACTTTCTGTGACTGGCTAATCTCACTTAACATAATGTTCTCCAGGTCCATCCATTTTCCTGCAAGTGACATAATTTTGTTTTTCTTTATTGGTGAGTAGAATTCCCACAGTAGTATATCCCACAATTTTGTAATCCATTCACCTGTTGATGGACACCTGGGTTGGTTCTATAATTTGGCTATGGTGAATTGTGCTGCTATGAACATGGCTATGCATATATTACTGTAATTCTCCGATTTTGGTCCCTTTGGAAAGATACCCAGGAGTGGTATAGCTGGAAAGACTAATATTAATACTATACTATAATTATATTTTTATTATGATGTAATTATATGTTATATAATTATATTATATGCTATATTTAAGTTTTTTATTGGTGTTCCATATCTGGGATGATGGAACAAAAAATGGGCTACAGAAAGTCACTGTTGGAATTAATCCCACCCAGAACAGAATACAGATAAATGACTGGTGACCAGTGTCCCCTGAACACTAACAGACCTTCCTTCTATGAGAGTCTCATGCTAAGAAATTATTTCTCCGTGACACCTTTTGTCCTTAGAAGTAAATAAACAACACACCACAGGTAGCATTAAAAGATCAGAGTAACTTACAAACAAATGCTCTGGATTTTTGTCCATTTCTTTGAATGTTTTTTTCTCAGCCAGCTGAGAAGGTAGGCTAGAGAGAATGTCTAAGTTTCTCCCTCTCATAAACCCTTCAATTAGTGAGTCAAAATACAGACCCTTGAAATTGGAATGCTCTTGGAAACCTCTTGGGTTTGCCCTCTTCTTAGCTGTAGCTTTCTGGGGGTGGTTTGTTTATTTTTTGTGGTACTGGGGATTGAGCCTAAGGCCTTGTACATGATGGGCAAGTGCTCTACCACTGAGATCCACCCCAGTTCTAGTTTTCTTTCATTCTTTATATTTTGATACTGGGGATTGAACCCAGATGCATTCTTACCTCTGGGCTACACCCCCAGCCCTTTTTATTTTTATTTTTATTTTTATTTTTATTTTTTTGCGGAACTGGGGATTGAACCCAGAGTCATTCTACCTCCGAGCTACACCCCCAGCCCTATTTTTTTGTTCTTTGTTTTGAAACAGGATTTCACTAAGTTGCGGAGGGCCTCACTAAGTAACTGAGGCTGGCCGCGAACCTGGATCCTCTGGTCTCAGCCTCCCAAGTACTGGAATTATAAGCATGCACCACCATGCCCAGCTTAAATTTTTTTTTATTTTGAAACAGGGTCTCCCTAAGTTGCTGAGGCTGGCCTCAAACCTGCGATCCTCCTGTCTCAGCCTCCTAAGTACTGGGATTACAGGCGTGTGGCACTGTGCCCATCTCCTAGCTTTCTGTTCTTGATCATCATTAATAGTCATATATCTATGAATGAAAAGGAAGCTTCCTAGCATCCTGTCTCTCAGTTCAAAATGGGGAGTAGAAATGGTAGGGGAATCATTTGTAGCCCAGAAGTCAGATAGGGCAGGTTTCTCTATAAAAAAACCAAACCAAATACTAACTAAAGTCAAGTCTGATCAGACAGAATACAGGAATTGTAGTGAGCAGAGAGACAGGCCTAGAGAACTCAGGTTAGAGGAGGGGACGTGGGACCTGCCTGCAGGAGATGAGGGTGAGACGAAGCATGCACTTCAGGGCAAGGAAATTTTCCTTTTCTTCTTTTTCTTTTTTCTCTTTTCCTGTCTATATTTTGCCAGAATGATTTATTTATTATTGATTGATTGATTGATTGATTGATATTGATTGATTCTGTGGTACTGGGGATTGAACCTAAGGGCATTACACCGCCCTATTTCATTTTTTAATTTTGAAACAAGGTCTCATTCAGTTGCTGAGGGCCTCACTAAGTAGCTGAGGCTGGCTGTGAACCTGCGATCCTCCTGTCTCAACCTCCCAAGTACAGGGATTACAGGCATTCATCCGTATGCCTGACTCAGTTGGGAGATTTTTTTTCTATTGGGTCAGCTCTTGGAATCAGGCTTCCAGTTTGGTCTGGACAAAAGAATGCTTGACATTTCTTTAACAAAATTACCTACACTTACATAATTGGAGGACCAAAAGACAACAGACCAAAAGCCAATTCAAAGCCTTAGCCCTCTCACTGTGTAACGGGGCTGATTGCGCCCATCCTACTGTGCTGAGAATCAGATGTGGCGATTCCTGTAAATGATTCGGCACTAGCAAGTGGCAATACTCCATGAATATTCAGGTTTGGCTTTGGCACTTAGAAGCTAAAGCCCTTTCTAGTAGGTTTCTGGGAGAACTAAGCGATATAATCACATTAGCCCTCAGTAAGAGGTCTGCATTCCACAGAGGAGGGTATTCACGTGCACAGCTGAGCAGAATTAGCAAATATAAATGACTCACACCCAATCGTTCCCTCTGAGGATCCAGGGACAAGAGTGTCACCAGAAAAGAGAAAGAAAGGACCAGAGATTTAGAAATGTCCCCGAAGGCCGGATATTTTCTGAATATACCATCTTTCCTTATTTTGAACCTGGCCATGGCAAACCAAGGCTGCCCGGCCACGGATTTTAGCAGCACAATTGGGGGGAAGAAAGTACCTTTGACTCAAATAAAGAAGTGCTTTTTCATGGAATTGGAAACTTGAGGCATCGCTCTGAATTCCTGACAAGCGTTCCGAGTCATTTCCGCGGTTTTCTGTCTGGGGGGTTCAGCCGGTGGGGGGGGCACGCTGGGGTGCGGGCAGAGACAGCTTACTCAGTGCGTCTGCTGATAAAGCTGTGGCTAGATTACATCTGTGGGTGACTTCTGTTTGATAGAACATTAATCGAGTTATGACCGAATGCCCTTCTGGACTGTCTCATTTTAAATCCACTTATCGCTAGAATTTCAAGCTCACAGATTTGCAGAGGAAACATATGGCAGGCTCATTTTTCTTTTGTACAAGCCAAAACTTTGCAGTTCATGCTTCAAAACAGCATTGCATAGGTACCTATGAAAACAGGCTATAAATTAAAGATACGCCGCGTGTGGTGGCACATACCTGTCATCCCAGTACTTGGGATGCTGAGACAGGAGGATTGCAGGTTCAAGGCCAGCCTCAGCAACTTAGGGAGGCCTTCAGCAACTTAGGGAGACCCTGTTTCAAACTAAAAAAAATAAATAGAAGGGCTGGGGGTGTAGCTCAGAGGTAGAATGCCCCTCAGTTCAATCCCCAGTACCACAAAAAAATTAGTTAAAGATACAAGGAGAATAAGGGGCAGTATTTGGGGACCACCTGTGTACCCCAGTGTATTACCTGGCACACTCCCCAGGATGCGTCCACGTCATCTGGGAGACCTGTGAACTACAGATCCTATTGGAAACTTGGAAGCCCCAGGTTATACCAGCCAGGTACATGGTGTAAGGGAAAATGGAAGTGGATACAGAGAATCAATCAGAGGGTTTAACAGAAAACTCCCCAAATGCTTAAAATAGAATTTGTTTAGCCGGGAGTGATGGCGCACGCTTGTAGTCCCAGTACTTGGGAGGCTGAGACCGGAGGATCCGGGTTCACGGCCAGCCTCAGCTACTTAGGCCCTTCACAACTTAGTGAGACCCTGTTTCAAAATAAAGAATAAAAACTAGGGCTAGGGGTGTAGCTTGGAGGTAGAATGCGCCTGGGTTCAATCCCCAGTACCGCAAAAAAAAAAAAAAAAAAGAATTTGTTTCAAAAACATTTTATCTTTTACACACAGGTCTCAGAAAACAATCGCCCCCCCCCCGAAAAGCCAGACTCAAGTACTTGTGATTAGTACAATATGAAAAGATATGTTTAACTCTTTCGAGAAGATGATGAAGAATTAAGACCGTTACAAAAATTATGATTGGCTTGCTACCGAAGGATTCGGGGTATTCTACAATGCCCTTGATGAAGGGGAGTTCAGCAATTAAAGAGGATTCAAAACTCCAACTTGAAGCCATTCATCCCAGCTGGCCAGCTCGCGCTGGTGCCATGGAAAATTACAAACATGCATGAATCGTGCCCCACGTACACACCATCACCCAAAGCGCTGCAGAGTCAATCTGCTCCTGGTGCAAACGGCAGAACAGGGCCAGTCATTCCTTTTCATGATTCAGTCGCCTTTATCTCCAAAAACAATCTGTCTCATAATATAGACCAGAAGCCAGAACCTGGTCTAGTCCAGGGTTTAACAACAGTATGAATCTCTAAGACGCTCTGCTGTCATCGCACCGTCGAAGTTATCTTTGCCCAGAGCTCCCTCTCGTTTGCTTGTGCAAGCTATTGACTAAAGGATGGGCCTGTCCCTGCCCTCGCAAAGATTTTAATACTGGGGGACAGAGCCACAGAAATGGAGAGGAAAGGACATTGTGCTAGATAGAGCTCCGCTCTGCATCCAAGCGCTGGTGCGTTGGAAAAAGGTTCGAGTTCCACCCAGTCCTGAGTTACAGCCCTCGCTGATCACACAGGGGAAAGAAGCCCAGATCCCCGGCTTCAGATGGGCTGGGTGCAGGAGGAGGGGAAAGGGGTGCTGATGGCGATGGCCTCACAGGAGGGATGCCCAGGCTGGGGAGGGTAAGGGACAGAGGCAGAAGGGAGAAGTGGAAGGACGCGAGCTTGGGCAGGTGGAGGGAGGGAGGGGAGAGAGCCCTGGGAGCCTCAGGAAGGTGCAGGGCTGAGAGCCAGCCGGGTCTGGAGCCAGGAGGGGAGGGTGGAGGAACTTCCGGCCTTCTGGAAAGAGCAGTGAGGTGGTGGCAGAAGAAAGGGGGGGACACCATATTGGGGCAGCCCCAGGCACCATATTGAAAAGTCTGCAGGGATGAGAAAGCAATAAGCAGGGACAGACTGTTTTCAGATAAGAACAGAGCCAGGATCCTGGGTAGACCTTGTGGAGGAGTGGACAGGAAAGAGCTAGCCTGAGCAGGAGGGACTCTGGGTGGCCATATGTGCAGGAGCAAGAACGCAGCTCAATTTAGGGAGGTAAGAAGGGCTGCCCCTCTCCCCTCATAGTATAATGTCAAATTTGGCTCGTGTGTGTGTGTGTGTGTGTGTGTGTGTGTGTGTGTGTGTGTGTTGTG